>JAUTXX010365424.1:0-13327 GCA_032273605.1 Panulirus laevicauda | reverse complement strand
CTGGTGGAAGGTTGAGTGTGGGTGGGTCATTTTGAGATGCGGAAGGGAATAACTGTAGAGTCTTATCATAATTCATGAAGGGATTACATTCTCTTACCTGTAGTCTTGTGGGGTCGGGGGCGATGTTATGGTACTGTGTTGTTGCATATGTACTTTACGGCCTCCGTTTTGAAGTCCCTGGGTGAAGTAGTAGTCAGGGACTGAAAGAGAATGCAAATGACAAAGTATATAAAAACATATATATATATATATATAATTTATTATTTTGTTTTGTCGCTGCCTCCCGCGTTAGCGAGGTAGCGCAAGGAAACAGACGAAAGAATGGCCCAACCCTACCACATACACATCTATATACATACACGTCCCCACACGCAAATAAACATATTTATACATGACAGCTAGATACTGAGTGTGAACGAATGTGGCCTTTGTTGTCTTTTCCTCGTGCTACCTCGCACACATGAGGGGGGAGGGGGTTGTTATTTCATGTGTGGCGGGGTGGAGATAGGAATGAATAAAGGCAGACTATGAATTTTATACATGTGCATATATGTATATATCTGTGTGTGTACGTTTATGTATACGTTGAGATGTATAGGTATGTATGTTTGTGTGTGTGGACGTGTATACATGTGTATGTGGGTGGGTTAGGCCATTGCTTGCCTTTATCCATTTCTTGTGTCACCCCGCACCACAGAAAACAGCATCGCTGCCTCCAGCTTCAGCGAAGTAGCGCCAGGAAGACAGACAAAATGGCTACATTCATTCACACTCAGTCTCTAGCTGCCATGTGTAGTGCACCGAAACCACAGCTCCCTACCCACATCCAGGCCTCACAGACCTTTCCGTGGTTTACCCCAGATGTTTCACATGCCCTGGTTCAGTCTATTGACAGCACGTTGACCCCGGTATACCACATGATTCCAATTCACTCTGTTCCTTGCACGCCTCTCACCCTCCTGTATATTTAGATCCCAATCGCCCAAAATCTTTTTCACTCCATCCTTCCATCTCCAGTTTGGTTTCATGCTTCTCGTTGTTCCTTCCATCTCTGACACATATATCTTTTTTGTCAATTTTCCTACACTCACTCATTCCATATGTCAAAATCATTTCAACACACCCTCTTCTGCTCTCTCAACTGCACTTTTTCTTTCCACACATCTCTCTTACCTTTTTATTACATACTCATAGCCTAGCAGTATCACCTTCGCCTGCCACGCAGTGTTTGGTATTGCTAGACCACTAGTTCATCTTACGAAGGCTGGCTGTACGGAATTGTAATGTTCCCAGTTGAGAAGCCACCGCAAGAGAACTCAATCCGACTTGGTGCATCCGATCCTACTTTGGGACACTTTTTCGTCTGATCAGCTGTCTTATTCTATTTTCTAAAGGAGACGTAAGGTGTATAAAGTATCCTTTTCCTGGGTTGGTACGCCACCCCAGAATTTGGAGCCTATCTCCACTGGTACGGACTTCCATAAGCCATCCACTACTCCTATAAGGCGTAGTTCTGGTGACCGACCCATGCCGGACATAAAACTAAAAAAAGCGCCATGTGTTTTGGTATATGCGACCGTTTCAACGTCTCTCGCTTCCCTCAATCTTTTTCTAATCAAGCGAGTCATTGATGGCCAGGCTGGCGCTGTTGAAGTGGTAAGGAAATTGGCAATTGGTGATCTTCTTGTCAAACCTGAATCGGCAAATCAAGATGCAATCCTACTTAAGCTGAGAAAAGTCCATTCCTATGATATTATGGCTTCCATTTCAGTGACTATGAATTCATGCAAAAGAGTTCTGATGTCCTGATGCTCGATTTATCAGCAAATCTATCAACGACTTGCGACGCAGAACCTCCTTGATCACAATGAAAGTAGGAAAATCGAGACTACAAAAAGATAGTGCGATAGGTTATACCAAGGCGTCTGTTCGACCCTGCATACCAAACTCACTGCGATTCTTTAAGTGCCAAAGGTATGGATGGCCACGGAGGAAAAGTCTTGTACTCTTTCATCTCGCTGTGGAAAGTGCGTCAGCCACTTGGTTGACAACTGCACGCCCAAAAGCGTTAACTGTGCGGGGAGGCAACCACCCAAGCTCGTACCGAGAATGTCCTTTTGTCCAAGTTTGAGAAGGAAGTCTGCGCAGTGAAAGCAAAGGAGAACATTTCTTATGATGAAGCAAGGAAGAGGGTGAAAGAGACTTACCAGACTCCCAAAGTCAATGAGTCGCTGAAAAGTAAGCCGGTCATGGTTACAAATGCCAGGCAGACAACGCTAACTGCTGAACTACGTTCCACCACTCCAGACGAACCCAAAGCTACCTCCTCTGTTCGTCCTCAAAAGGTGACAGAGGACAAGACTAAATTGACAAAAATCAACAAGAAGCAAGGCTGCACATCGACCTTCCTGTGGCTCCAGTGAGGACTAGTAGTACTCTGACCAACTCTTCACCGATGGAATATGTAGAAAAACAATGGACGACAATATCGTTCTTCACTTCCAAGAGCCAATCCCGTTCCCCTGAGGCCACGCCGAAGTCCGATAAAAGGGCTCACAAGGCTGGCCGGCTAAATAGATTTTAAACCAACGCATTCAGTATCATTTAGGGGAATCACAGAGGTCTTAGGAATAAGCAAACACAACTATTACTGTTGCTTGCAATGTATAGGCCATCCCTTGTCTGCAAGAGATCAATTGAAGCAGCACAGACGAATACTGTGATGTTCTAGATAACTACCACCCGTACAGAATGTACGTGTGGTAGATATGGTAGATATGGAGAGCATGGCATAGCTATCGATGTATACCAAAGCTTACCCCATACAGGAGAGACTTTTAGTCCGACTCGAGAAGCTGACACATGTAGAGTAAAATTCAATAACACGTACCTGGTCATTGATTCGATTTATTGTCCCGGTTCCAATGCAGCTGGAGATGAAGAGCTTCCTTCACTCTCTTCAGTCAATCACCTTAAAATAATCAATTCTTGGAGATTTCACCGTTTATCATCAACAGTGGGGAAGTATACGGGCAGGCTCTCGTGGGAAAAACAAGTTAGGTAAGTTAGGTAAGTTATATCATCAGTTCTAATCCCACTTTTCTGTATGGTGGTAGTGGAACTCGTATAGATGATCCTTTTGTGTCTATGAAATTCGCACTGTTGATCATCTAATGAAGTTTGTAATTCTGATAAAAAAATAGTCCTTTTTATCAGCCACTATTTCCATGACCTCACAAATTCAGCTCAGTGGAATAATTCAAAGTTAATTGATATTCGTAATGCGTCTAAAAACCTTTTGAGATCGAAATGCCATACGCAAAGAGCTGTTGCAGGGTCCAGTTCTAGTTATGATGCATATGTCTGAATTGTTAAGATTATGTACCTTGCTTACATAAGGCCCCTAGTAAGGTTGTCACTCAACAGCTTTAGTCGCACATGACAGTAATGATACTCAAAATATGCTCGAAATCAATCATAGGATAGGAATTAACTTTTCCATAGTAATGCAGATGAAGTTGGTTCTACAGGATAAAGTTGGCTCTACAGGATGAAATTGGCTCTACAGAATGAAGTTGGCTCTACAGGGCCGGTTAAGCATAGACGCAAGACATTATCAAGTAAAGAAACAAGTCATGTAGATAGTCCTTAGCTTTGTGAGGTTTTGGTTAACTGCTTGTTCTAAACACTATCAGAATCTTTGATCATAGAAATTGCGGAAGATTCCGCGTCATGAAAGGGAATTTAGGGTTTCTTAATCGGAAAGAGATGAGATTTTTAGCTATGGTGCTAGTAGCAGTGGCTGTACAACAAAAAGACTATCACGAGGATCATCATCACAGTCAGGGGTATTCAATGTAAACTTCGTTTTCTGTATAATTCAAAGAAAATGGTCAAATGTGAATTTTTTAAGGGTACACTAATGAAATTTGATATTTGAAAGAATTCGAGATAGAGATGATAAACACACCCGACATCATGTTTCTTTTGACATGAATTATACAGTGAATTATGTAGAAATTAGGTTCAAGAAAACAAAAACAAGGATGAAAACAATGAAGCAGCATATGCTATTATAAAATGGAAGATAAAACAGCGAAAAATTCTATAACTGAATTTGTTAAGTTTAGAGATTATCATATAACTTTTGAGCTGTAGATGATTTGCAATTCAAGAGAGTCAATGGAAGTAAGAGGGCAACAAGCAAGAAGAGCTAACTAAGATTTTAAGGATTATAACAGCGTTATCTTTAACGTTTCTCATACAAAGCTGCATACTTTATAAGTATATGAAACAGATCAGTTATATGTCTTCATAATGTAGAATTATTAAGAGATATTTGTATTAAGATTGTACTGTTATAGAAACAGTGAATAACAAATGTTAGATGAAGATTATAGAAGAGCTATACCCGAAATATATTCGTTTTCTCTAATGATGTACTCTTTCTGTTAAAGCCCAAACCATTATATCTATAATAAACAGTGTATTGCCTATATAATGTATGTCACTTATGTATCTTCTTAGAGTGGTAACATTATAGCCTAGCATAGCCACATATCTAACTGTGGAATATGTGAGACTATCCTCTTTGTCGATCTTTCCTCACTCATTCTCTCCATGTGATCACTTTAATACACCCTCTTCTGCTTTCTCAACCACACTCTTTTTATCACCACACATCTCTCTTACCCTTTCATTACTTATTCGATCAAACCACCTCACACCACATGTCCTCAAACACCTCATTTCCAGCACATAATCACACCGTAAAATTTCGAGAGTATACATTTACTGTACATGAGATCTACTTACTGAATTCCGATGAACCGTACACATATTTGTGCCTCGTGATTGAATACTGTAAAGTGTTTTTTTGAATTTGAACCTGTTTTCTTTTTATCTGAACCAAGGTGTTGAACAACTTTTTACGAGTTTTTACTGCGATTTTGGGATACAAAAAGCATCTCAATTTGTAAAGGTGTTCAACCCGGAATTACAGGGTTTGATTCTTTCATCGTTTCTGCTCATTTCAAAACTGCGCCGAGCTCTCAAGAGCTGAGGTAATAACAGTTTTCTTGTCAGGAATGAGGACATCTCTCGGGTCTTTCCGAAGGTAAATAAGGCATAACGCGGAAAATCCTCTGAAACATATTAGTATTATGTTTGATTCAAGTGTTGAAAGTTAAGGGTATTTCAGATGAGTATGCCAAAGGGAAGACACCGCGCTGTGCGCAGTGAGGGCGTTCTATGCTCCAGGATGGTAATGGGGAGTGAAGCCATGTCTCTATATAGTTTAGGTATATTCATATGTAACACAATAAACGCGCTTAGATAACTCATGCGTATCAAATCGACGCTTTCACAGGCCTTGAGTATTTCAAGTGTCAAAAGTTGAAGATCTCAATTTTGTTAATCATAGCCTTTCTACGTATATCTAACCCACCCTGATCATTTCGAAGAGAGCTGTTGTAACTTAAACCTCTTTCGAAAGACATGCTGCCAAACTGAAGTGCTATACGTAACACTTTGCCTAGACTGAGCAATTCAGACGACAGTTTGCCAGATTGCAATATTCAAAGGATCCCAGTCTTGTTTACGTGTTTCAGGAGAGACATGTTGCTAAGCCTCAATAGTTCAAATGACTCTATTAAAAATACTTGACCGTAGTGGAAGTTATCGATACAAATGCTGTCAAAATTTTATGATTTTATCTACCTGTGCAAAGTTTATCTTATCATTAGATACGATCCGATTGTTTCTGTATCATATAAGCTAAAATCGTCATAAGGTTTCAGCGGATGTATGTATTTATCACAGGATTTAACTAGTTATGAAATGGGTTAGGCGACAGAGGATTAGAACAAAAGAGTCAAAGCAAATTTCAACATTACCCCGATCACTCAAAATCTTTTTCACTCTATCTTTCCACCTCCACTCTATTTCATGAATATTCGCTTTAACCAATGGGCATGTGAATGGGTTCTCACCTGTGTGAGCCTTCGCTGGTTACGCTGAATAATTTATCTGCCTTAAAATAAGTCTTAGGCCAATGTTAGCTTTTGGACTGTTCGTTGGCACGAGGAACCTTCAAATAGGTATTTTCACCTGTATGAACACTCATGTGCTGCAAGGAATTAATACAATAGGAGGGAAAGTGGTCGATACGCTTGGATCACACCTTCTTTGCGGTTGAAATCACCTTGCAGAAGGGAGGTACAGTACCTCGGAAGATGGTAGTTTTCAGAGTATATTTCCATTATTGCCAAACCATGCTCGTCTACACCAACGTCCTCCCATTGGTCGCCTACACTAACGCCCCTCCATTGGTCCGTAGAGCCAACGTTTTGTCTTCCTATTTGTCCTAAACACGAACGTTTCGTCTTCCCACTGGTCCTTAGAACCAACGTTTTGTCTTCCATCTGGTCCTTAGAACTAAGGTTACGTCTTTCCACTGGTCCTAAGAACCAACGTTTCGTCCTTTCACTGTTCTTTAGAACAATCTTCCCTCGATGCCTTTCTGCTACCTCTCTGTATCCTGCCTCCCCTGGCACCACTCAGACCCTACTTCTTACCACATCCCTCTTTAAAGACGCCACGTCACGCCACACATCTTCACGATCACTCATTTCCAGCAACCTCACTCCCCTCATTTCTGTTATATATATAAGCCAGGTGCCCATATAATGGACCAGCCCCTAGGGATTAGATGAACAGCTGGGTCGAGTGTGGACAGACTGCCGCAACCAGGATTCGAACCCATGCACTCGACCTTGGGCGGCCCGTGAATGCGTCGCGGTCAGGAACGCTAACCGCTACACCACGGAAGTCCAATGATAGAATCCATCCTATCTCCATTGTTCCATTCACTGCCATGTCTATTCCTCGGTGCCTTCATCACTTCACTTCCTCCTGATCTCCGCCATTTAAGCTAACATTCAAACCATCTTTTCCTACCCTACCTACTATGTCATATTTCCTTAGTTTTGTATACACTGACTTCTGTTTTTTTTCCCCTCTTTAACAACACTTTCCAAAACTCTGTCACTAGCCTCTGGAGTACCTCTCAAGAGTCTGCCAGCAAAACCGCGTCATCTGCAAACAGTAAATGATTCATAATCCATAACATCTAGCCTGGAGCATACTGCTGAATGCTCCTCGCTTCAACGCCCTCACATTTACTCCTTTCACCACCCTACCCATGGGCAGATCGAATCGCCATGGCGCCATCGCACATCTCGGAACTGGAATCAGTCATCTAATTTCCTTCCAATTCGCACACACGCCCTACCCACAGTGGACAAAAAAAGAAAGGACTCCTCAGTGCATTTTTCTAATAACTTTTCATCTACCCCATTTATTCGTAGCATCTTCCATAAAAGATCTCTGACAATTCTATCATACGCCCTCTAGATCCATATGAGCCATATACAAGTCATTTTCGTTCACCTAGCATCACACACCCTTTATTTGCCCATTAACCTTATTACTTTTCCCCAGTCAGGTACTCTTTGGACGACACCACCCCTTAAGATTTTTCCATACACTTTACTATATGTATATATCCAATACACTACACCTTTATATTTTCCATACACCTTACCATATATATCCAGTACACTACACCTTTACATTTCTAACGTTCATTTTTGCCTCCTTTGTCACCATACATGAGTTCCATGCTCCTTCACTCCTCACAAGCCTCACTTTCATCTACACATACTTATTGACGAGGCTTACCAACCAATGAATAACACCGTCACCATATGAGAATCTCAACCGTGGTCCTTTAAGGTCACCAAAGCTTTACTATACTTCACCTTTAGCAAGCCTTTCACAACCACCCTTTTCTACGATCTCACTTTGCATCCTACCTCCTCCCAAGCACACCATACCCGCCTCCCTATCATCCAAAGCACAATGCACTCAGCCACTTCCCTCATATTTATGTCATAACCTCTTCCCCTTTACCCACTTCCAAGCATCATTCTTTGCATCCACGAAGCAATGATCAGGCCTTCTCCCTGTCGCCTCCCACCGTTCATCCACATCCAACTACTTCCCGTTGGCACACCCGTCAGATAAAGCTTATCAGTCAACGCCCATTGATCTCTATTCCGATTCATTTACGTATACTCATGTATGCATCCTCATTCGCCTCATTCCTCGCTTTAATAGCCATACTTCAGTTCTAGGCGATGGCATTTTCCAGAGACAGAGTACATGGAAAGGTTAGATGGGTATTTGCCGGTGGATAGTACATGGGGGAAAGCCAGAGAACAGGAGACCTAATGGTCTATAAGCTGATGTGGGGAAAGTCAGAGACCAGTACACTTGATCGTCTATGACAAGCGTATATGCTGGACGACAGTACATGGGGTGAAAGCCAGGGAACAGGACACTTAATGGTCTATGACATGGATATATATACTGGACATTAACAACATCCTCAATTCCTAACCCGAAGAGGTGGAAAAAAAAAGGGAATGGCAAAACGTAGAAAGTGATCTATGCAATGCCAGTGCGTACCTCATGAATGAAACGATCTATCGTGCATTCAGAATACGGGGCAAGATCTTGGTAATGTTAGGGGTCATCGATTTAAAGGCTATGCAGCCAAACGAATGGTGGAAGCTTCTCCTGTTCACAACACTGTGTAACGCAAGGATCACATGGTTACCTTTAAGAGTTACTTGCTATATATTCTTTTGTTATTACGTTTTAGCCCCACATTCTCCATCACCTTCAAACCCCTTCCCTCTTTGGTTGAGGTTTTTATCACCGACAAGCGAAAGATACCAGAGACAATAGAAGCAATTAGTCGTGAAAATATTTCAAAACTCAAATTTTGGTGATTTTCGCACTGCTACTCTCTGAATTAACTAGGATGATTGTTAAGGAAAGCGACAAAGAACATACCATGGGTAAGGGTTAGGAATGCATTGTAAGTAGCAGAGGAATACATATGTGCTAGTCTGTAGCAGACACTCGTATTCCAATGGCTAATCCAATATGGCGGGATACTCAAATGCTTCCCGTCCACGAAAATAGCTCACAAGAAAGTAATAAAAACCAATAACCAACATAACCAACATGCTGGAGCGCTAACCGCTACACTGCGGAGGTCCATAACTGCTCACGTCTTTAAGAGCTTCTGTAGTCGCTCAGTCCGTTAAAGGAGCCATTCTCAACAAATTTAGTCTTCACGATAACAGGAAATCTTGACCGCACCTTAAGGGTTACAAGTGACCTGAGCGACTTGGATGAAGAGCCTCTGGACTCAAGGGCAGTGAGTGTGGTCGATCAACCAGGCTCAAGACGAGATGTATGGGCCATAACCTCCCTGATACTCAGGAGGGAGCGACCATACAAAGCGAAAATCCATTCTAAAATGGATTTACCCACTGTGGTCTAGCGATTCCAATGATGGGCAGATTACGATGATGCAAAGAAAAGGAAGGAGATCATGTAAGACCTGGGGAATAACATAACTCTCCTTAGAGATGAGATGAGGTAAAGTCTCTAAGAGACACAACGAGAGATCAAGGCAACGGATACACGTCACGCAGAATATGGGAGGATGGTGAACCAGTTTACATTGTCAAGGAAACGAAGACTAAGGATGAGGAATGAGACGTGGGTAATATGATCAACCTACAAGGAAGGTAAGCATCCCCAGGCTGATGGTGAGAGGGGAGAGGAGACAAGGGCGACACTGGAGGAGTATAGAACCTCAGAACTACAGGTGAAGGTGGGAGAAGACAGATGATCAGGGAGAACATCAAACATATGCTGAATATAACAACGTTGGTAACAGTAAGTCTGAAGGCAATAAGAATATTCATGAAAAGGGTCTTATGTTAAGAGGAAGATCTGTTTGACACGATAGGCTACAGAAACGTGACAGACAATGAACAAAAGGAAATACATAAGAGCATAGCGAAATATAGCTTAGATAATCAAACGCGAGCTGGAAAAAAGACCTTTCAGGTCTGCTATGATCTTTGGCTTACAAGGACAAGATCATATTGAGTTTATGAAGGCCAGGACTCAGGAGGAGGAAACGAAAAGTGTGGAAATATGGGAAACTGTAGACGCGAGGGAGATAACTGAAGACATGGAAAGTGTTTCGAGGATGAGGATACAGTGTGGGGGAGGAATGGTTCACTCACCATAGAAAGGACGTCTTAAATGGGAGGAACTAGAGAGGGATTCTTAAGTCATGCCTTCAAGAAGGCAGAGAAGGTGTACGTGGAAAAGACCAGGACAAGAGAGGAGTTGGGAACATTTAGAGAGAACGAACAGGAGGCAAAAAACCTGGAAGATAAATCAGGAGCAAGAGGAAGATTCCAGCCCCAGTGTGAGTAATAAAGGAAGAATCATTAAGCAAAGCTTCGTGTTTAATAACGCTGAATGGAATGTTAAGAATGGAAGGAATCTTGAATTTTTTAATCAGATGGGAGAAATCAAGCCGGATATTATTGGCAAGATTGAGACTAATTTCAAAGAGGGTGATAGATCACCCTTATTTTTCCCAGAGTGATGTATGGTAACAAGAGAGACTGAGGTAATGGTAAACAGTAAACCCATAACCAGCAAATCCTTGTGGAAGATATCAACTGACGATATTTGTTCAGTAACCCTACTGGTATAAAATATTCGTCGAAGATCAGAGGAACCATAGCAACTATACTGACGAAAATAATGGAAGGACAATTATGATGGCGCAAAGAAGCAGGGAGGTCAACCATGCACAGCCATGCAGAGCTGTGGCAAAGCTCTCATTAAGCTGAATTTCAGATAGAGTTTAATAGACCTGGGGTACCTTGGCTTACACCCACCCGAAGAGTCAGGATCCTAGAGTGGCCACAGGAGAACATTTTGTACCAGAGGTCATTTGTGACAGATGGGCGGCTGTGCACCATCGGAGCTACACTCACTTCTTACGTATAGTAACTTTGAAAATGAAGACATTCCCTATGAACCTCCACATAGAATAAAACAACAATTGACCACCTGTGATCGATTTCCTTGTAAAATAGAAAGTTTCTAAAGACGAAAAATCAACGAGTAATGCTGGAAATTATAATGGTGAAATCTATCTTTGGAAGAACTGTTCACTGTTGAAATCATCAAGATGGTTCAAAGACATTAATGTAATGGTCATGTTATCCCTGACTGTTCTCACTTCCACGTTGGGCAAATTTATAGCCTTCAAACCCTCATTGTAACTCAACTCTCTTAACTCTGATGTCATCTTTGTTGCCCATTCCTTTAGACGTTCTCTATCAGTTCTATATGACTCTCCTAGTGCGGTGACCAAACGTGAGGAGCGTAATTTCACACTGTCATAAAATACGATATGAACAGTTTGCTGAACGTTTCCTTATCTGTTTAATTGGATCTGGTTCTAATATTTGCCAGCATGGTGTCTGTCTCATTTACATTCTGGCGACGGGTTAGCTACAATGTCGATTTCCAGGTCCCTCTCACGCATAGACTCCTGCAGTCATTCCCTCCCTCCCCCTGCTAGAGGGGAGGGGGCCTTCTCTCACCGTGTTCCATCCTCATTTTTACTCGGGCTAAGTTGCCATATATCAGACTAACTTCGGGGTTTGTCTGGGTTCCTTTGTAAGTTGATGCAGTCTCCACCATTCGTTGCTTCCCCTACTGACCTTGGCATCATACGCAAGATATATTCAGGAATGAGTCGCGACCCCCTTGACAATGGTCTTGGGATCGAATCCTGTGGCATACTCTTAATGCTATCCAGTCAATTCGAGAAGGCTTCTCTGACACGCGTCCTTTGTTCGCTTCGACAATATTTGCCTTGACGATTCTTACCGTAATTCTCCGGAGTTGGGCAGTACTGTTCATTTAGACACAGCTGACCCGTCCATCAACCTCAATATCAAAGTGTTTATTGGTCGTGCAAATGACTCTCCCGAAAATGGAGAGAAACGAAATTCGACATCGCACCTGACATATCATCAGAACACCCCAGTGAGAGAATTGCTAAGGGGGCAAATGATCCGTGGATCATTATTAGCTTTGCTTTTGAGAACACAAAAAGGGATATGATTTACATCTAACCTTAAAATACGGCTATAACTTTACATTTTCTGTCCTTCGTTCCCTGCCATTCCTGGCGTACTGACACCATTTTGGGAACAGGTTTGTGTCCATCAAACTCTGGGGCAAATGATCCTTCCCCACCTCAGGGCACATACATCACATCCTTCCCAGCCCTACAGACATATGTGTCACGGTGTTTGGGGACGCTGACGAGAGGTTCCTCGGTGACTTGGGCAGACCAGCGGATTATTGGCGGTCTTCCGAGAACACAAGAAAACTGGACCTTCATTACCTGGAGAGCAGATGACCCATTTAATCTTATTTTTGGGTCTGGTGTGTCAATCTGACGTACGACATAATATCTCTTTGTCCCAACCAATCTCTTTCTTTCTGTCTGCTTGCGTGTGGGTGTGTGTGTGTGTGTCTCTCTCTCTCCCTGTCTCACCAGATGCACCTCTCCGTCCCATTCTTTCTTTCTGACATCTCTTACCGCCGCCTTTGTTGAGGGGCGCTGCCGCCTGCCGACCTCCCACCCCAAACCCCCCAACCCTCTCAATGTCTTGCCCCTCTGTCTCTCATTATGAAGAACAAGGGTCACACTCCAGGCCCCCAGCAAACATCGATACTGTCGACTTCATTTTGTCCAGTTCCTCTCCCTCTCTCCTTCCCACCTGGTGTTGGTAGAGCCACTATACAGGGCTTCCAGAGCCTTGTGATCCACTGGGAAGAATGGGAGTCTTGTAGCCCATTGGAGATAGGGCGTTTGTCCACCGTAAACAGTGAGAGCTTAGTGGCCCACTGGGGCAGTGAAACAGAGCTCTGGACTCTACGTCAAAAGCAGAGAATCTGAGTTCATGCTGAGGCTTCATGCAAGGGTGTCTGATCCTCAATCTTTCCGAGCGTATTCCTACATAAATCCCATTTTCTCTGGCTGAATGAATTCCTCGCTCTCTTCTTCAATATCTACGTAACACTGGCGTCAAGCTACGTAATAAGGTTCTTCAAGTTGGCCCTCGTTAAACGGTTTATCATTTCGGCGTTTTCTTTCTCGCCTAACTTTTAAATGACTGAAGTTTGAGATTTATTCTATCATTAGTCGGTTTCTTCTCTCTCACTGTAGGATCTGGTTGATTAAGGGCTTTGGCTATGGAGTCTTTCTTTTTTTTTTTTTCTTGACTTATGGATTATGGAAGGAGAGGTCAGTATATGTTACGGAACTGCAAGGGTGTTGTTTCTGCGTGTGTATGCCTGT
>JAUTXX010365313.1:0-12578 GCA_032273605.1 Panulirus laevicauda | reverse complement strand
AAGAGGGATTGTATGCTTGCAGACAGAATGCCAGTAATCCACATGTTAGTGAGACAGAAAGAAAATACAGCTACCTAGGTCAGAGGAGTGCAACTTGAAAAACCATTAAAGCGCTGGCTCACTAAGTAGATGTCACTAACCCTTCCAATACCCAGGCAGGTAGTACTGGTAATATACCTCCCTGGTCATTGGCTGCATACCAACTACTACCTACACTGACTCAAAAGTCACCTCACAATTATTACAAAGACACTTTATTGAAACAAGGGAGAAGAAAAAAGGACAGGGTAAAAAACTCAGTAAAAATGCGTGCAGGATATGACCTCGGAAAGAAAACGTTTTTTAATTTCAAAAACATACATTTCTCTCCTCTGTAGTCTGTCCTAATATGGTGGCTATCCATAAGAATTAGGAGTTTTAGTAAGATAAGGAGGCTAAATCTAAAAGCAAAAATAAGTACCTTCACTGGTAATTAAGAGGCATGCTGGATCTGTATACTTCTGGACAGAACAGTTGAGATCTTATCTCTTCACCCAGGTTTGTCTTCACAACTCTAACAATATCAGGTGCATCTTCCCTTATTCAATCCCTGAATTACAGCTCTTTACCATCTACTAACAGCAAATCTACATGTGTACACATTTCTTTTAATCTGATATTTTCATCATTAAGATATACTGGATCCCTCTGCAGTGGTGGTGGAGCTGTTCCAGCCTCTTGCCTCAATTGATGTCTTTTATTTTTTGCCTTCTGACAGTGCTCTTTCCTTCTCTCTCCCTCTCTCTTCCCTTAAATTAGCTGAATTTCTCCAAATTACTTTTCTTAGCCTGCTTAAATACCTGGCTACATAACTGTGATCTGAATGCAATCATTACTAAAGTGTATTTGCAGTGCATTGGGAGTACTGGGAGAGATAAGACTCTTAAGCCCCATTGCCTGACCATTCTCTATTATACAACTTATCATACTCCTGTATGCTGTCTGCATTATCCATGTCTTCAGTCATTCTATTCCACTTATACAGCAATCTTATACCATAAAAGTACTTCCTCATATATTTTTCTACATCTTTTAAATATACAATTCTTAACATTTAAATATATCTTCTGTAGGACCCCTCCACATGAGGACACACAAGGCAGAATGCATGCATAATTCCCCTCAAGGATAGAAAACTGTGGACACGAGATGAACTAGACTCTTGTAGGCTACCCAATCTGTAATAATCACCAGCTTCCATATATGCATGATATTACGGTTAAATTCTATGGCTATCTTTAAGATACAAATAGGTACAATACAAAGATTCACTTACACCATCAAGGAGAGTCAGGTACTCATCATTGGCTTCTTGGTACTTATTTACAACCATATCAAGGAGTGAAGAACGCGCAATGTCACACCGTGAATATATGGCATAATCATCATTACATAAAATTTCGAGAGTTTTTGCAGCAGTCTCCAATACTTCTGTGTCACTATGCTTATCTGCCACCTCCTGGATCAGCTTTAAGAGTAAATCCAGATTCTGAAACATATGAAATTTCTTAACATCAACATATAACTGTACACACTATATCTACTACTAAAACTTAAAAAAAGATGATAAGATTAAAATAAATGAACCAATTGAAGAATCCCCCCAACATTTCTCAAGGCCAGGCAAAACTAGTTTAAATTTGGATACGGCAGGGTACAAACCTACCCTAATTTAATCTAAACTAATTTCCCTTGCCTTAAAAAAAAGATCGGGGATGGGGAGGGGTTAAGTCTTCAGTGTTTTCAAAGAAAACTATTATGCATCACCCTACCTATCAACCATTAACAAAAGTATATGAGTGGTTCAGGGGCATATAACCTCTCAAATCACTCACATACATACTCTAATGTGAAACATTAATTTTCATAATAATTCAACAGCATCCTACTTATAACTCAGCATACTATCTTTATCAAATTATTAACATAAAAAACTTTCAAACTGTATGATCAAATAGGCCATACATCACAAGATGGGTTGGTGTAGAAAATTTATGGTAATATGGCCTTGAGTAACAGGAGAAGAGACAAAATACACAAAGCACTAATGGATGTAGTGTGTAAATTCTTGAGAGGTAAGGGTATTACAGATCAAAACACGGATATGTTCATTGTTCATGTGCAAATACAGTAAGGAGTGCTGTGTGAGGGTGGGAGAGCTAATTATGCAATCATTTTCACTCGATAAATATTTGGCAGGACTAACTGCATCATAAGGGAGCAATCTCTTATTGGAATCCATAGTAAAAGCTTTACATGATATAACATCCAGATGGGGAAAGTCACAGGCAAATTCAACGTGCTTAACTGAACAAGGATACTGAACCTTTGAGTATACCATGATAGAGGCTTCATGATTAGCTCAAATGATAGAGAACTACAGACAATTATTCATGACATTTTTTATATGTGCTTAGTTTCTCATTTGTACCATTGCTTTATCCACCATTTCATAACATTTTGCAGTATATTACATGAACCATAAGTGTTAGGTGTACATGAATGTATACAGAAAAATATGTGACTAACTTAAGGTTGTGTGACCTCAGTGCTACAGCAAAACTCATGAGAAAGGGATGTTTACAATAAATTCATATACAGTAAACACTTGATTTAATGGACAAATAATAAAAATACATTAAAAATAACTTAAAAAATTTTTTAAAAATTAAAAATTTCAAAAACACACCAAGTGCGTTTCATATCGCACTTGTCTTTGGTAGTGTGGGGTAGAGTCAGTTTGTTTTAGTCTCAGTTTGCCTCGAACTATTGTGCAGTCAGGTTGTATACAGAGTGTTCCTGCAATTTAAGACCTAAGACTTTATTCATTAAATAATCTTGCAATCCTTACAATTCAAAATGGCATCAAGTGATTGTAAGAGGTGTAATGAAAGCAGGTAGTCAGTCCTCACTACATTACAAAGAAGCATCCTTTCACAGGAGTGGGTTGGCATCACCTCTATCTCAGTCTGAATCCTGCCTCCAACTGCACGGCAAGCGTTCCTACACTGCCAGATGCCTGCTACCCAACTACTGTACAACACACTAAATCCTACACTCCCTCATGAGAACTTGGTAACTAAATGAGACATTTTGTTCAATAAAAACAAAACTAAAAACAAAACAAAAAAAAGAGAATGAAATTAAATTCTGACAAGGCATAAGGCAAATATACAAACAAATCACTTCTCAGCAACAATACACTTCCTTTACATGTGAGCAGAACAAAAATGTTCACTCTTCACAGGAGCCACGGCAAACATAATCTTGCAAGTGTGTGGAGTGGTGTTTCACATGGTGAGGGTGCCGCCACATGAGGGTGTGTATCACCACAACTAGGGGCAAAGCCTAGTAAGGATCAGCAAAAACCAGGGGGCATAAGTTATGTTGATTCACAAAGACAGGTGGCCAATGCCATCCAGCTTTGCTGAGTATTGTCTTTGCAGCTTCACTTCTACTACTACATCTGACCTGTATCACACCTTTAAAGCGATGTCCTGCATGCAGACAGGGGTGCCCATGGAGAGCTGGGGCAGTGTAGCGGCATCACCTGCTGGGCCGTCCTGCATACAGGCCTGGCTCTCTGCTATGGTCTGCTCCCTGTTTTGCAGAGTGGTCCTCCATCACTGGTTCATCAGATAATGTTGCTGGGGCGTCAGGAACCCATCTCACAACTGTCCTCCTACTGCCAGCCCTGTGGGTGACTTATCCCCATCTCATAGCAGGTGTTGAGATATTGGAGCATAGCCTGAGTCGCTCTGCTGTTGTGCAGGCTACCTTCAAAACCTGTGATGCCCCACAACACCCATTGGACTGGGGGAAGTGGGTTGAGGAGGTGTAGGCCATGATTCCCCATTTCTTGGAGAAAGTTTCCATCTCCTCACAGTCTAGATTGGTTCCCCGTCTGATGACATTTCATTGGGTGCACCCCATCTCCTGAAGACGGTGAGCAGCCTTGCAATATCCTGGGATTTTCCTGCATAGCTTCGAATCCTACTTACTACACCATGTAAGAGATGCAATGAAAGTAGGTAGTCCATCCTCACTTTATTATTAAGAAGTATCCTCTCATAGGATAAGGATGGCATCCCCTTTGTCTCAGTCTGACTCCTGCCTCCAACTGCCCGGCCCCGGGAGCATCCCCACGTTGTCGGTTGCCTCCCACCCAATTATCTTACCATGCAATGAATCCTACACTAATAGAGGAGTTAAAAGAAAGCTTGTGATAATAAATGTAACAGAAACAGGTTATATTCAATTTTAACAGATTTTTGACATAAACGGACACCCCTTCCTCCCTATTAGTCCATTAAATTGAGAGTTTAATATATTGTTGTGTTACATTTTATAGTAAGTTGCAAGAACAATTTGCATAAGGAAAACCTTATGCCCATGCAGTTATTGTGATGGACAACAGCTGAATTCGTCAAGAGGAAGCAATCTCTTCCTTGATAACACAATAACATTTTCCTTTTATTCTTAGTTGCACAGTCTTGAAAATAATTTCATATATTATTTCATTACATTTAGCAGCAAACTACATGATCCATAAGCATAGACTTAGATGAGTGAACTCACTACAACAATAGCCAACCATGGATAAACTTCCTGTCAAGCGATCTCTTCATCAATTATACAAAAACAATTTCTATTTATGCTTGGCTACCCACAGTTTTTTTAAAATTCTTCATCCACCAAAATGTACAACTTTAATAGTATGTCTTTTTTCCTTGCCTAACAATTCTTCCTTTTCCAGAACCTGAAAACCAAGGTTTTAGTCCTCCTAACTCTTTTCCAAAAAGAATTATACCATCACAACTGCTCAGAGAATATAAGTTCACATCTCAACACCAGTAAAGACTTACCTTTTCTTGTCTGCTCGTTGTGTATATTTCTAGGTCAAAGTACTGGGGGATGATAAGTAGATTGGCTACCTTCTCTGGGTCTGCTATGTACTTATGCAGCAACTGTGGTAGTGTAGGTATCAGATGCTCTGTTAACTTTGCTCGGTCATCATTCACTTGCTTCACCTCCTTTGCTGATAAGATCTGCTGTAAGAATTAAATTGACATTATGTTAGTCTAAACATTATGAATGTGGGAAAGAATATCACCAATAAAGAGGCCCTTATTTCTCAAACATTCTCGACAAGATACACATCAGTATGATACTGCATTTATCAGCAGCAGTTTAAGTCATATGTTAATGCCAATTTAAGGATCAGTATGTGACAATTTATGTTATCTGTTACCACCACTTTTTATGATCTATGTGTGAATAAAAAGCAGGGCAAATAATGGTATCATTAACCTAAACCTATACATCCATTAAGCAAGTTCAAATCTCCAAAATGTAGTACATCCAAAAATAACAGAGAGGAACAATTCGGCAGTACATATAATACCTAAGACAAATTTGCATTTCATGAATCAACATACATCATTCCCACAATATTTCATTACATGACCACACTTATACTTCAATAATCACAGACCTAACACTTATACTTATAGCTTTTCATGAAAAACTTTGCACATAGGCCATAGTTTTTAGAATATGAATTTTTTTTGAAATCTGAGTACAGTAGAGCACACTCATCAATATCAAGAGTTTTCTCAAGTTATGATGGGACCTGATGTACTGTATTGTGGTCTGGTTCCCTGTTGTATTAGTCAATAACTGATATGGCAAAACACAGATGTTGCAAGGAACTGGAACAAGAAATGACATAACAGTGAAAAATTCATGCTAGCATAAAATGTGTATAAATGGAAGAGGATTGATTTTTTATGTCTCTCATACCATTCTGGCATAAGTCATGTATGATTCTTCGTGTGTGGGAACATTCCAAGCTCTGACATTCAATACATATGACTTGGCTAAACATTAAGATAATGTAGAATTAAAGTATTTTCTAAATGTCTAATGTTCTTTCTTTCATTTTTGCTTGCCATTTCTAACATTATAAGGTAGTGCCAGGTATAAACAAGAAAAGCTTCCTTCTCTCACATCCACTTAGTTGTAATGTACTGAAACCACATTCCCTATCCACAATCAGGCCACACACACCTTTCCGTGGTTTTCCCCTGCTGCAGCACATGTCCTGGTTCAGTCCACTGATAGCATATTATCCCGTTTACCACACAGCTCCATCTCACTCTATCATGTGCACACTGTTCACCCTCCTTCATGTTCGGGCCCTAAACACTCAAAATATTTTTCACTCCATCTTTCCATCTCCAATATGGTCTCCAACTTCTCCTTGACTTTTCTACTTCTGACACCTATAACCTTTTTGTCAACCTCTCCTCACTCATTCCCTCTATATATCCAAAACAGCATACCCTCTTCTGCTCTCTTAACCATACTCTTCTCATATCATACCTCTCTGTAACCCTTTTATTACTTAGTCAATCAACCCTCATCTCAACATATTCTGCCCACAAATAATTCATTTCCAACACATCTAGAATCTTCTGTAGATTCTCATCTGTAGTTTTGCATCCATACACAATCATTGGGACTACTGTCCCTTCAAAAACACCCATTTTTCCTCTCCCAAACACTGACCTTTCTTTCCACACATTTCTCAATGCCCACAGAACCTTCACCCCTAACTTATCATATGACTCACTTCCATTTTCATGGTTCCATTGGTTGCCTTGTCCACTCTCAGGTATCTAAAACACCTAAGTTCCCCCAATTTTTCTCCATTCAAACTTACACCCCAACTAACCTATCTCTGCACAGCTAAACCTCAAAACCTTGGTTTTACTTATATATACTCTCAACATTCTTCTTTCACACATCCTCCTAAACCCAGACACCAACTTTTGTAGTTTCTCACTTGAATCTGCCACTAGTGTCATGTCATTAACATACAACAATTGACTCACTTCCCATGACCACTCATCCTCTATAGAGTGCATACCTGCCCCTCTTTCCAAGATTCTTGCATTTACCTCCCTAACCACCATAACAGATTAAAACAGCTAAGTAACATCACACACCTTTACCACAGACCCACTTCACCTGGAACCATTCATCCTCCTCTATCTACTTGTACATATGCTTTCTTTTCTTGATAAAAACTCCTCACTGCTTCTAATAGCTTTCTTCCCATGCCAAATGCCCGTAACAACTTCCACAAAGTATCTATTTCAACCCTACCATATGCCTTCTCCAGGTATATAAATGTCCCAAACAAATCCTAAGTACTTCTAACACATATTCCTACATCCTCTATCACTTTTGAAAGCACACTGTTCCTCTCCAGCTAATGCTCTGTTCATGATATCACACTCTCAATCACCATTCCTCCATACAACTTTCAAAATACACTCAACAAACCTATACCTATGCAGTTCAAGCACTTACCTTTACCCTCCTTTCCTTTACAGAGTGGCACTTACATGCATTCTTCCAGTGTTCAGGCACCTCACAAGGCTCATGGTGATCATATCTAATATGAAATTACAAAATAAATGCTGGCATTACCTTTCTGGTTGGCCCACGTCCAACTGGTGGCTCCCCAGTAGCAGCTTGCTTGATACAACACACCATTATCTCAATAAGACTGGTCTCCTGTCGATCATCCAAGGGCTCCTCCATGGGGCCTGGTTCCTCTAGTAATAAATCTGTCATACATTCCCAATCTTTCATCATTTCATTGCTTTCAATGAGGGAATCCACTAAGTATGCCCCATGTTCATGAAGCTGAAAATAAAAATCTATCTTCAATATCTTTGGGGATTACAGAGATACGTATATCCCTGGGGATATGGGAGAAAGAATTCTACCCAAATACTGCCTGTGCACTGTAAAAGGTGACTAAGAGGGGCAGGAGCAGGTGGCTGGAAACCCTTCCCTTCTTGTACTTCAACTCTAAAAGATGGAACAAAAGAAGAAGCCAAACAAGGAGTGTTAATCCTCCATGAAGCTCTGGCTAGGGTGTCTGAATGTGCTTGGATGCAACCAAGATGAGAAAAAGGGAGAGACAAGTAGTATATTTGAGGAAAGGAACCTGGATGTTCTAGCTTTCAGTAAAACAAAGCTTAAGGATTAGGTGGAAGAATGGCTTTGGGAATATCTTTGGAGTAAAGTCAGTATGAAGGCAAGAGCTAAAGATGTGGGAATGTGTGAAAGATTGTAAGGAAGTGAGCACCAGTTTGAAGTGGGGAAATCCAAAAGTACGTTATGAGAAATGGGTGATTATAACTGCTTATGAATCTGCCTAAAAGAAGAAAAATGAAATAAGGCAAGTATTTCTGGGGCAGGAGAGTTAGTAGGTCAGCAGTTTTGACGTAAGAGACCATATATTAGTGATGCATGATTTAAATGTGAAAGTGAGTAATGGGGCAGCCGAGGGTATAATTGGGTACATGGGATATATGATAAGGCAGAAATGGTGAGAAGCATGTGGAGTTGTGTCCTGAAAAAGGACTGGTGAACAAGAACACCTGGTCTAAAATAAGGAACACCTATAACCATACATGGATGAGTTAGAAAGATGGCTAAGCAGGCATTACTGGATTTCATACTAATTGATGGGTGAGCAAAAGACCCTTGGATAACAATGTGCTGACAATGGAAGCAGGTGGGATGTATGATCATTAGCTGGTGGAGGAAAAGACAAAGATTTGTAGAGGGTTTTGGGGAAGAAAAAAAAAAAAAAAGGTCACTACTGTTACATGAGGAGTCCTTTGAATATCAATGTATACACATAATTTTCCACCAAAAGTTGAATTATGTGAGCATTTAGGATCTGTTGACTGGAAACACATAGATGCCTGGCTGCCTATTCCGTAACTCATCAATGACAACAGTATACGGCTATAAGTTGTCTCTATGGATTCAATGAGTGGGTGGCACCCACCCACAGCATCCAATGCTACATCCTTACCATAACCATGCCACACTTACAACTGGGTAATCTGTTACATAATATATTTTGACTAAACTACAATACTTGACTCCAAATTCATAAGAAAAACTGTTTAATGGTTTTGATAGTTTTTCTACACCTATATATTTTTACATTATACTTATACATAATCGCTGCTTTCTGCATCAGCGAGGTAGCACCAGGAAACAGACAAAGAATGGCCCATCCACTCATTTACACATACATATACATAAACGTGCACATACACATACATATACCTATCAACATATACATATATATATAGATGCACATACGAAGACATTACATACTAATACATGTGCATATTCGTACTTGCTTGCCTTCATCCATTCCTGTCACTACCCCGCCCCATCGGAAAACAGCATCGCTATCCCCTGCTTCAATAAGGTAGCATCAGGAATACAGACAAAAAGGCCACATTTGTTCACATTTAGTCTCTAGCTGTCATGTGTAATGCACTGAAACCTCAGCACCCTATCCAAATCAGGCCCCATAGACCTTTCCATGGTTTACCCGACACTTCACATGCCCTGGTTCAGCCCATTGACAGCACGCTGACCCTGGTATATCACATCGTTCCAATTCACTTTATTCCTTGCACGCTTCCCACCCTCCTGTATGTGAAGGCCGCAATTGCTCAAAATCTTTTTCACTTCACCTTTCCATGTACAAATAAAAAAAGGTGAAATCAAAGTTTATATAACTTGCAATTAAAGGACTGGCCAATCTGATAGATAATTCAGAAAAAATATATTTTTATGTTTCTGTGCACATTTTCTTAAGAAAAATGATTTTGCTATTTTATGTGCACAAGGTGGCAAAAAAAATTCAATTATATGCTACAGGGTTAATACATTAATCACAGTAACAAAAAAAAAAGAAGGGGGGGATAATCTATGGGGTGGAAAAAGCTTGTCTGGTTGCAAGCAGCAGTTATGTGGACATATTGGGATCTACAGACTTCTAAGAGCTGGCAGCAATTGGAACTGATTGGGGCAATGAAAGCATCTTTTTGTGGTGGTTTCTGGTTGGCCAGGGATGGGCACAATATGGGTGTAAGCTGCCCTAAACATGGCTATAGAAAGGTGAGGAAGGTTAGCACTCCCTAACCAAATATCATAGATTGGAGGGTCCTAGATTCCTACTTCTATTTTCCTGATATCCTATAGAATGTTTCTCATGCTTGCAGAAAAGACTGCAGAGGAGAGATATAAATACTAATACTACAGAAAATATTTCTTTAAAATCTCACTGAATTCTCTTTATTTCCTTGATCTTCTGCCGAGTCATCACCTAAAATCATCACATGCATCACCCATACAATCTATGGGTGTCTGAGGTGTGTAACAATTTTTCCAGCAGTGGCAGTAGGCTACTTGTGACAATTATGGGTAACTGGTGGTTGTAACATCAAATGGGACTTCAAATGATGTTGAAAGCCAATAATAAAAAATCACATGACACTTGGAAAAGTCTACTATGTATCATGTCATATACTGGTAATGCAAGGAGCTGTGAAACGGTTCAACTTCCTTTTCTCTCATACACGGCTTTAAATTTTTGTATACAATACTGTCTCAATCCACAATCATCACTTAGCTTACTCTTCACAAACATCTAACAATCTATTACGAAAGAAGGACTTCCTCATATCTTTCTGAATATGTTTCTTGCTTTGATTCTGGCTATATATCGTATGGGTTTCTTAGATGCTTTGATTAACTGTCCACTCTCATCATATCATTTCATTTAGATGCCAGAAAGTTGTACTCATGTCTCTCATAATTTGCCTTTCTTCCTCTATGGTCAAAGTTACAGATCTATACTCTTCTTGTAACTCACCTTCATTATTTTTCACATGATCTTTGGTGACTTGTTAAATTTTTCCAATCAATCCTTTAATTTTCTGCAGGCTGGTTGACCAAACCCATGTTGCATAGTCCACTTCAGATCTAAAATAGGATTTACTCAATTTCAGAAAGTCTCTTTTCCTTACATGAATATGCAGCTTTTATTCAACCATCAGACAATCTGCTCCCTCACTAATCTCCTCATCAGTGTTCAGATGCTAATTTAAATCCTTTCTTCATCCTAAGGTCACTTTCATACAAAGATTCAAGTACTATGAATCCTACAAGAGTATACTCATATCTTGGACCCTTATCATAGTGTCTGATTTTCATTATGTTGCACATGGTCAAGCTGAAATTCACCAAAAAGGTATCACACCAATACTCAAGCATGTGTCTGACTGAGTTATCTGACAAACACACCTTTCTGAAATTTGCTCGATGTTTCTAGAGTTGATGTCAGGTCTTCAACACCTTCAATTAGAATAGTTGGTAAACAAAGTTTCTAAGCCAAATAACTATGAAGTGTTAGAAACTGCATCAACTACAAATAAATAAATCTTTCATTTCTACAATGAATAGTCTGTACAGCAAAGCAGTTCTGGTTAAAAAAAAAATATATATATATATATACAACTGCCAAAATAACAGCAAAGCAATGCAACAAACATTTCTTTTTCACATGAAAACATTTACTGTAAATTAATAACAGAATATCCAATATGAGATGAATGGATGGTGAGAAAATGTGTAAATGAGTATAATGAAAAAAAAAATTATAAGCTGTTTCATGAACCAAGAGCAGACCCTCAATGGATTACACATACGAAAAAAAAAATCCCACATACAAGTGCTTGGAGATATCAGGAGAGAAATGCTGTTGGAATAAAAAACTTATGACCATATTTCTTACCTCAGACTCAATGAAGAACTGAACCAAATCTCGAATAAGGGGAGTATTTGGACGACGTTTTTTGCCTCGCTTAGTTCTCAATGCTGCCACAGCATCATCATCAGGAATGAATAACCGTTCATTGAGAAAATCTCCTGCTGCCTGGGCTACAGCACGATGGGATGAGTAAACTAATTCATAAACATGTTCACAGTCTTTGTCTGTTAATATGTCCCGGTGATGTTTCAGAATTGAAATCACTAATTTAACGGCTTGAACACCAACATCATATTCCTTATCTAAGGTCATAGCCACAATGCGATCTTTAAACTTGCTTGTAAAAAGTTCTAATTTACTTTGGAGTTCTTCACTGGCATACAAGGGTTGCAATGCTTGCAGACACTTTAAACGTACATCACCCACTTTATCATGGAGAGTCCAACCAATGTACTTTAGGTAGGAATCATCTAAAAAGTTCTGGTGGAACTTCTTCATCCAGAGTCCAATCTCAGCCATGCAAATAGAACGTATTTCGGGCAAAGTGTCCCTGCGAAGAAATTATGGATACAATTACTTGTTGTTTTGATATCAAAAAACAGTCATTTACTTTAATAACTATTAAGTGAATTCTCAATTGTTTTTATATCAAATAAAGTCATTTACATTCATTGTATAAATACAAAATATTACCTAATCAAAGGAATCAGAAAGATCAAATTCAAGAGAATATAACAAAAGTCATTTACAATCACACTTAAAATTATTTTTTGTTATTATACTTGATTGCCATTTCCTGTATCAGCGAGGTAGCACCAGGAAACAGACGAAGAATGGCCCATCCACTCATACACACATATATATACATAAATGCCCA
>JAUTXX010365202.1:0-11899 GCA_032273605.1 Panulirus laevicauda | reverse complement strand
CTACTCTGTTGTGGGCATCGTCTTATATGTAGGCATTGTGGCTCTCTGGGCAGCCAGGTTGGGGGCCACATTCTCCCTTATAATAAAAATGTTTTCAAGGAAAAAGGTTTGTGGATAAGTTTATTTACTGCATGAAACAGTATGGTCATCCTTCACTGGAGGCACAGAATTCTACTGCAAAGTTGCTGTTAAAGGAAATGAATAAATGACCAAATTCATAGCTGCCTTCATTCTTCAAATAAGATTGACATGTAATTCTTCAAGGTAGTTCAGAACTGATCATTGTTATGTATTTCACAGCTGGTTATATATAAGACATGTTTTGAGCTGCTCCTCCATCCATGCCTGGAGGTTAGTCCAGATTTCAAGCACTTTTTTCTGACTAATTATCTCACTCACTACCTCCACATGCCAAGATGATGTTACCAATTCTGTATTTTCTTTTGACTTTAATGTTCATAAATATTTTTCTACCTGGTATTTTCTCTCTCTCTCATACAGGGGACTTCCCCTTACCGAGTGTTTTCCTGTCTGCATGTTTTCTTCTTTTCAGTCATCCTGATCCCAAACCTTCATGTCCACTTGCTCTAATGAAAACTTTCTGTCCATTGTCCAGATCATCCTTTCAGTTTTCATTCCAGGTTCTCTTAATGTACACTCCTGAAAGTTAACAGGGATACATTTCTGAGCCTGTCATGAATTCCTGAATCACAAAATTTGTCCCTTAATAACCAATGGGAAAATTTTGTCATATGAAATTGTTTACTTTTTACTACTTGGAAAAATATACATATATGAGATGGAAAAGAAAAAAGCTCGCATTCTTCTCAATTCTGCATTTTTTCACTTCTTAGGTAAGGTGAAATAACTTTCATTTTTCCAAACAGGTTGATCCATCAGGAGGGAATATGCGGGCATCTCCCTACCACAGTATGGAAGGTCATGTCCAACCTGTTCACCAGCACACATCAGCTAGGCTCATCTTGCTCGCCATTATCATTCTTATGTGAGTTGCCATGTGTGGTGGCCACAAACAAAAATTGCCATTTTACAAAGAGACAGTCACCCCAATTCATGTAGGGACAGTCATATTACCTCACCTCATGGAGTCACATGACCTCACTTTACAATGGGACTGTCACATTATCTCACTATACAAAGGGATAGTCACATCACCTCACTTTAAGATGTAACAGTCACATTACCCGACTTTACAAAGGGACAGTCACATTACCTTACTATACGAAGGGACAGTTACTTTGCCTCACTTTACGAAGAGACAATCACATTACCTCACTTTATGAAGGGACAGATCCATACCTCTCTTTACAAAGGGACAGTTCCAATACCTCACTTTATAAATGGACACTCACATAGGCTCACTTTTAAGAGAGACATTCCCATTAGCTCACTTAATAAAGGGACAGTCACATAGCTGCGGAATTTCAAATTTCTGTTGCACGACTGGTAAAACTGTATCCATTATCTTGTGTGTGGATACTCAAAACTGCAGTTTTATCAGATTTGACATTGTGGTAACCAGTGCCTGTAATTAGTGTAGGAGAATGGGCTACTAAAGAAAGCATATGCTTAAGTTTCTTAACTTCCCATCTAAATTCAGTTGATAATGTGAAGTGATTTATTTTAATTTTACTTCTGTACTTTGGCTGACACAATAATTTTAGTTAATCTTGCATGAAAGTGTTCTTCTTTTGAATGCATTAATAACTTTCACAAATTAAAGTAATGAATTGCAGTTAAAACATCTGCTAATCAGTATCATTAATCTACTGCTTTCCAAGTTATTACATTCTTAGAATGCCTCTCACGATATCAATGTTTTTTTCATTTCATTACATCTCTAAATTATATATTAATAGTGACTGTGTTGGCAGATATGTACTGAGCGTGGGTGTACATGTTGTGGGGGGAAGTGATTACTGGTCTGGTGTGGAGAATGCCATTTTCATCTTGTTAACAGTTAGACCGCCTAACCCCCTCCCTGAGGTAAGATATTCACACCATTTCTATGTTAGTGATGCCTATATGTTTGTAAGTAAACTTGTGCACCAAGATACATGATAGCACAAATTAATAACAAAGTTTCTATTTATATTAGGCCAATACCTTGAAAACCTACTAGAATTTGGGAAATATATCAGAGAATAAACTGGAAAATAGCTGACCACTATTCTTTGGAACAGTTTTTAAGAAAACTTTTTTCATCAATGTCTCCTAGATGTCATCCTGAGGGTTGAGAAGTTATGAAAGACAAGATTGTCTTGCTCTAAAACCATGCTTTCCTGAGGTCTGTACACTTGATTCTGTTTATTCAGTCATCTCTAATATTCTCAAGTCTTTATGTTATGTTTCCTGTTCTCACACAGGGAGCTACCCGAGTGACAGCTTTCATAGCATTCGTCATGGTGGGCCACATCTTACTCACTCTCTTTATCTATGTCCTCAAGGTGAGCAATAGTTCTGTTCCAGGTAATATTCATAGTTCTCCCTTCCTTTTGTCAATTATTTGACAGTTTACAGATTTCATTGTTCTACTGGTGAACGTAAATGATCAGCAGACACCACAAAAAGAGCATTGCTACAAGAGAAATATTGGGTTTTCAGACAGGAGTCCTAGCTGCATATTCTCACTGACTGCAACAAATTGCCATCTTAATTTGTGTTTTGCAACCGTTTCCTAACCCCCACACCTTTTTTTTGTCTATTGGGATAACCATTCTAGGTCAAGTTTTCCTTTTTTTGTCTATTGGGATAACCATTCTAGGTCAAGTTTTGTTATAATGTAGGTTACAACCATTGCATTTTTTTTTTTTTTTTTTGCTCATCCTACACATATGAATCACCATTTCCCACATCTTATGAATAGCCACTTTCTTTGGGATACTTTGGGTGTATTAAAAAAGAAAAAAGTAGCTTACAGCTAAAGCAGAATATTCTCAACCATGTACAGGTATATCAAACAATATTTCTAAGTGACAGGTTTTGAATCAGAGAGCCTCACTCATTAAAGGTTACTAGATATTCCTGCATGCATCAATCCACATTATATCAAACAGAGGAAAGCATTCATAAACTACAGATGACTGGTTGTCATACTTTTGCCTATCACAAGTTTCCTTTCATTCAGGTGGTGTGTGTGCGATGGATGAATTTGTGGGGCAGAACTTCTTGATCAACATGTGCTCAGTAACATATGAATTGACTGAGACATGACATTACCTCTAAAAATACACTCAATGGTTGAATATATGTATGTTTAATAAACTACTTTTTGATAATTTCTTCTTTCCTTTAGCTGATATCCCCAAAAAACACAGTGATTGTTTAGATCAACCTTTAGCAATCCCTTATTTTGCTTAATATCATTAACGCCCCAAGGTGGAGGAATATACCACTCAGTGTAAGAAAATCTAAATATTAAGCTTTAAATCTGTGCAAGCCAACAACAATACACAATGTAATCAGTTTCTCCATCTCAGTGTGATTTATTTCAATGTAATTTCTAAATATTTTTTCATAACACCTTAAAGCTGCCGTCATACCATAAATACTACCCACACTGGAGTTATCATTTAATCATATTCAAGCAGCTGATACAATAAAATTATTGATGTAAAACAACTATAGAGCAATCTCCATTCTCTGCCATGATTTGACAATGTTCAACATTTTGACCTTTTCACTATCACTCGTTTACTTCACCATCCATAAAAAATGAGGAAATAACCATGGAGACATTAAACACCTCCATTACACCATCACATTTAATTCAAAATATTTGACTGCCACAGTGTCTACTCTCACTTGTGCACTGCTTCTTGAAATGATATAATGAAAGGTTTTCAGCTGTCTTCTATTGCCATACTTAGCCAGGACTATTCTATAGTCTTTTTTGTTCTCATTAAAAAGGGCTTCTTTATCTTATTCTCATCATCTTTAATGCTCTTCCCACTTACAAGGGGAGGACCAAATGCACACAGTCTTTCTGTTAATTTGTCTATGTTTAACTTCATCCATTTAGCTAAAGAAGGCAGCCTTCCAAAATACTACAGCATTTTCCAATTATGCTCTTTCCCATTAAACTGACTTTTCAAATAGCATCTCTGTTCACACCTCCATCTACATTCACAAATTGTTTCCATTGTATTTGAATAGCAATCATGACCTGTCATCTTTACTTGAAATACCTCTGGTCTTCAAAACTTCACACAGCATTTCCCATTTCTTTCATAGTCTTTCTCTTTTCCATATGAACAAAACTTTTCAGCACACCTTGATCCGCCCTCTCAATCAATTTCCACATACTACCGAACAACTCTCTTAATCTATCATTCCTTATATGATCAACCCTCCTCATATCATATACCCTCTTCCACTCTTTTGCACAAAGGGTCCAACACTCACACCTGTACAACACCATTAGGACTGTTATACCATCAAATAATATTAGTTATAATGTACATATTAAATGCACTTAATCATCCAAATGTATATAGAAACTAAATTAATGAAAGGTGGATGGGATACAAATGTAAACTGAATATGAAGAACTGTATACCACAATACTTTTCTATTCATCTATCTATATCTCTGATGCCTGTTCCCACCTGGAACTCCCTCAAGGGGGTGGTCACAACAAGAGTCTCCAAAAGTAGTGAACTCCAGAACCGCTTCTTACCCTTTAGTGCCTAACCCATAACTGGCCACTGGCATACGGCAACTCTAACACAGTGTCTGCAGAGGTTCATACCTAATGTTCCTACTGACTACTTCTACCTAATGCTCCTACTTACAACTTTTATCTAATGTCTCTACCTAATGTTCCAGCTTAAATGTTCCTAACTATTGCTTCTATCTATTGCTCCTACCATTTTGCCAAAAAAGCAGGGCTACCACACAATGTTCATCACAGGAAAACATAGGGTTAAGAAGAATGAGTCATGCGAGTTAAAGTGTTGTCAAATGTTATGTATGACAAGAAGAGATTGTACATTTGTAGAATGAATGCCAGTAGTCAGTGAGTGAAGCAGAAAGAAAAGACAGCCACCTAGGTCAGAGAAGTGCAACTTTACAACCACTAATGTGCTGGCTCACTACGCAGTTATCACCAACCCTCCCAAGACCCAGGCAGGTAGTACTGGTAAGATACCTCTCTGATCGTTGGCTGCCTACCAACTACAACCTTTCTCTCTTTTTCAATTATGCAATCAATTTGTATAGGGAATGCTCACACAACATGAAGTCACTAAATGTATCATAACTAATTTTTTCATTGTTTATGTTTCTTTTAATAATTACTGTAATAAGCCACTTCCTACATAGGACAGACAGGCATACCCAGAATCCTTTCCAAATACCTGATGTTTGACTTGGAAGAAAGACATTAGATGTTTCTATTCTTCATTTATTGTATGAAAAGTAACCACTTTTGAATCTATAACATTATAATAGTAATGATAAATAACCATACATCCCTTGATTTGATTTGAATTAATTTACATTATATACACAACCATATATACAGCATATGTACAAAGTGATAACCAACAATACATTACATTACTAAGTAAACTCTGGGTGCTCTCTGCTACAACATAATTTCAACAACTCTAATACAACATTTGCTAAGTTGGTTTTGTTCACAACATTTTAAGGCCTAAATTCTAAAACTGCACATAAGGATATATAACATGCTCTGTAACTTGCTATACCTGGCTAGCCCCTGAAATTCTAAAAATTACAATTGTGCTTGCTGTTCTCTCAAGCCCATATGTGGCATCTTATACATAATTGACTGAACAATAAATGATATATTTACGGATGCTGGATAATACCTAAGATGTACACAAACATCTCAATAACTGAAAAATCTTCATTATCAGCAACACCAAAACTTAATTATGTAGCAATACACCTATTGGCCATCAAAAAACCCAATATGATACACACTTATAACCGACGACTTGTTCAGGCCTTCAATATTTCAAGTTCATGAGCCAGATTATTAAGAACCCAGGTAGATCCTAAATAATTTTGAGCTACTGATATGATTACAAAAAGTATTATTTTCGATATTTTGCAATCCCCTCATAGATATAGTACACTTCTTCTATGCTTTACTTATTGTATACGAAGCTAATTTCATCACAATAACAAGCAGAATCATCCAAGATGCCATCTACATATCACAAGAAAGAACATATTTTATTAGCATCAACAGGATAAAACTGGCAAAAAGTCTGAATTAAGCATGGGAATGTTACAAGTATAGTATACTTTCATTATCAACAAAGTGTGAGACCAAATGAGGCTTTTTAAAAAGGGATACTACTATAACTTCATAAATGTATTAATTTTACCATTTCAATGCATAAAAAAGTCAAATTTCAGGCTAAAACTGCTTAACTGCAGACAGTATTATCTGATGAAAGTAAATAAATAAAAAGAGACCCTATAAGCAGATAACCCCAACTTAAAATATGGAAGACTAAAAACAGCAGTACATCACTAAAGGCATTACTACTTTATCAATTAAGACGGTTATCTATGTGTGATAAAATGTGTATCTTGACAACTTTCAAGACTTCAAAGGATGAAGGAGACAAATGAAAAATCAAAAACATGAGAATATGCAACCACCATAAGTCAAGAATAATATCACATTCAGAGAAAGAATCTCAGTGTGAAAACACAAAATGAGGATAAACCACATGGGGGTGGGAAAATGTTAAGTCAAAATGTACGAAACATTACATACAATGCTATACTAAAAGAGGCATAAAAAAGGGAGCAACATTGCTGAAAATCAGTATCACCTCCAGGGTTTTACTGTGTATGTTATTATCACAGAGCATCCTTAATCAACACACATGGCAAAATTTTTACCAACATACATCTGTAATACTAACGATTTTGCAGGGAATTACCACTTCTCTTGAAAAACAATGAAATCAGTCCTTTCCCTCTCACAATCAATTTACAGTACTATGTACAAAAAGGATATACAGTACAGATATGAACATGCAAAGTAAATAAATATTTTTTCAGTTAATGTCAACATAAAAAAGTACAGCATAACAATGAATACAGAGAAAAACTCATTCCCAAGTAATTCAAAACTTACATGTATTTTGTATCTTTCGTTAGTAACCCCCGGAACCTCCATAATAAATTCTTTTTTAATTTTTTTTTTCCATTTGTAACTTCAAGAATCATCAAGATAAAAGTATATCCTCTCTATACTCTGCTAAAGCAGGAATGAAAATAAACATGAAGTTACCAGGAAAAGTTTCATTACATAACATATATGGCATTCTTGTAAACAACCTTTACTCAAACCATATTTTCATATTTGTACCATGTCATGAGTGTATTCAAGACTGTGTGCATGAACAGGCATGAGTAAAAGTACATGTGAGCATGAGTATATTTCAATATAAGCAAATGTAAATGAATGTATGAATGATTGATACGGAAACAGTATGAGTTTCTGTGTGTCTGTCTACGAATAAGCACGTGTCTTTATGTTTCCATGTATACATATACATAAGTGTGCTTGTAATTCTTTACATGTACATGTATACATGTGTGAGTGCATGTATCCATAAGCATACTTGCGTATGTCAAATGAGTGTGTAACATTAATTTGTGTGTGCACAAAGGCATGTGCCTGTCTGCATACCTTCCTTCCTTAACAAAGAAAATAACAAAGGAAAATACCTAAAAATCATAAAAACTACAAGGTTACATACAAAAAATTTCAACATCTAACCTTTCAAACTTACTTAATTTGAGTAAAAATACAAGTACCGAAGGAGAAAAAATGGCAATAAAAAACAAAAATGGATAATTGCATGCGACTATGGATATCAATGATCAAAAATTAATTCTCAAATTGACAAGAAAAACTTTATAATTAATAAAATGCACATGAACTGTGTAGGGAACTGTGCAAAGAAAGGTATGCATAAAGGAGGGACTGCAAGTGTCATCCTGGTAGACTACTGGAAATGGCTTTCTGTACACAGACAGGTAGTATATGCATGAGGCTTACATCAAAATAAGATAGTCTCCATCATTCATTACTACTGAATGTAATTGAATGAATGTCAGTTACCAAAAACAAAAGTCAGCCATAGTGAAGAGCCACTACCGGCATCCTAAATATATCCCATTTTCTCAAAATTTAGCTAAGACTTTTCCATCCAGGTCAAATTTTCCCTTCCTGCATCATTAAGTTTGCATTCTCTTTGTGCCATATTTCCAAAATGAATTCTGTTCCCGCTTACCATCGAGATAATTACATTCAATATTTCAAAAATCACTTATTTGTAGAGCTAAATATCTCAAAGCCTCATGACACTGTAACTAAAGAAGGAATAAAGAATGGATATATACAGAGATGAATTAAATTCAATCATATAGCTTCTTTTTTAAGTCGAAGGGCAAAACCTCTTAGAATGGATAATGCATAAACATAAAGTATATCACATGTACAATTGCAAAACCATAGGATACAAGCATGATATAGACAAAAAGTAAGTTCAAGAAACATAATGCAGTAAAAAAATAAATATACAGTACCAAATAAAAGTCAAAGATTCATAATGGGAATATTAATAGAAAAAACATTAAATCTCACATTACTACTACCAATAACTATAAATACATAGTATGAACATGAATTTTCATTTACCCCAGAAAAAAATAAATCTTAAAACTATGGGATATAAAATTCATTCTACAAAATTAAGCTTGAAATTAGTTTTGATTGAGATTTTTCTAAGCCTAAACGGGGTGCACTGAGGTATTACACCAACAATGCTAGTCTTCCAAAATAATGTTCTATATTCTAATGGTTATCATAAGCTTAAACACCAATAGAGTAGTGACCCCACCTATCCTTAGGGGAAAAAAATTATATCTATGATCCAATCCCATCACAAAATGACATCACCTCATCTTCAGATCATTCTGACCAACAGCTTCTACAATCTACTGATCTTAGATAAGCAAATCAAAGGAACACGAGAAAAGGCAGTGTGTAACTTGGCTTAAGAAGGTTCAGTTAAACATCATTCAAAACAGATTTTCTGAACCTGAGGGTGAGTGCTTGATTATGTGATACGTCAGTCCATTCAGTCACACACACACACACACACATTTTCCAAAAGAGGGAACAGAGAAGGGGGCCAAGGAAAGATTTCTCCTCAAAGGCTCGGTTCTCTGATCTTGATGCTACCTTGCTAACACCAGAAATGGCAAAAATGTATATATATGTGTATATGAATTTTAGGGAGGATAAAAAGATGTTTTGGAAGGAGGTAAATAAAGTGCGTAAGACTAGAGAACAAATGGGAACATCGGTGAAGGGGGCTAATGGGGAAGTGACAGTGATGAAGTTCCTGAAACGCCTGAAGATAGTGGAAATTGTGTAGGACGAAATGACAGTGGTATATATAAAGAAGATGCTTCATGGCAAGCAATAAAGGAAGACTGCACATAATCATTTTATCTGATGGTGATAGCCCTGCAGAACAGAATCAGACTATTTTTATCAGTGATATTGATTCAGATGAAAAACATTGTGAGGAGTGCGAAAATCTTGATTCAGAGGAGGAACAATCCGAATTTCAGTCGGAATCATTACAAAGAAAATACTAGGTATCCCTTATAATATCCGTTTTCTTTCACTGACTAAAGAAGAAAACGGTGGAGAACGTGAAATGGAAAAACGGCAATACTGCTGAACAAGTTGACAACTTAGCGCTTTTAACCGAGATCTAGAAAATAAATTTTGTATCTGGCGTATTAGCAAGTTTTACGGTACATTTCTTTTTATTCAGCCCCAAACTGAATCTTGTTACAATGTACGAGAAATTCAAACATTAATCAGAATATGTTAAAGTGATTTAGGAAGTGTAATCGAAACCTACTAAAATAACAAGGAAAACAATACAAATATTGTACGTAATTCATTTTCATCGAAATGAACATGTTCGAAATATATTTGAACAGTTTCAGTTCGGGTGTATTCCGCAGGCTCCCCGGCCTCAAGTCCCCCGTTCAGTCTTGGCTCAGTCGGACTCTCGGTGGTGACAGAACTCTCTGTGGGCCATGAAGGACAAGATGCAGCAGCAATCGGACGAATGTCCTTTGAAATCTAACCCAGATAAGTATTAAGTTATGAAGATGAGGAGAAGTCTATACAGACGTAACGGCAACTCTTGTATTAGGGGAAGGAAATTACAAGCATCGCACCACGAGAGGGACCCAGCTGTTGATGTCATACCAAACTTGTCACCAGAGCAACAGCTGATGGGGTCCGTAAGAAAGGTAACCTATAAACTATATTGTGGTCAGTGGTAAAGCACCTTCATGTTCACAGACTGGGATCAGTCTACAAAGATATACACGACCAACATTCGCCCTTATCTGGAATATGTCGCAACAGTTTGGTCTCCTCATTCCTTGAGCCACACACAGGTGCTGGAAAGGGATCAGAGAAATGCAACAAGGATGGTACCAGAACTGCTGGAATGAACTTAGAAGACAGGAAGGATTCCCTCAATCTGCATTGAATAAAGAATAAGTTAAGAGAGACATAATGACAACATTCTGATCTAAAAAAAAAAAAAAAAAAAGCCCTTGAGAACGTTAAGTTAACATAAGAGGAAACGGCTTTTTGAAACTAAAGGAGACACCAGAGTAAGAGGGAACACTCGGATATTAGACAAGAGAAGTTGATCGGGGGACGGACGTGAAGAAGTAATTCCTCAGCAACACAGCTCATGGAACAAGCTAAGACGAGAGCGGTGCAAATGCGGCGACAATCAGAAAACTCAGGCAAGTATATGACAGTAGAGCCGGGTCACGAGACGGTGTAACGTGAATGTAAAACCCCCTACACGTATAAACAACTTGGTAAACTAGATAACAAAACTAAAACCACTCTTCACACGCATACACCGCAGGTCCCTCCACCACAGACACACATATACATGGATGTATGACCCTACACACACTTATAAATACAAACATATATACATAAACACACAAACACCCTTAATAATACAGACAATGGGCAAAATTATAACACACATACACACTTACAAAACACATACCCTCAAACAAATGTACGCATGATACACAACACATACATACGTACATATACAGACATCTGCACATTGATAAGTATGCAATTCAACGTCTGTCTTTATAGTCATACAGTGCTAACTAGGGTCTGAGGAACAAAGTCCGGGGATCCTGTCTAGTGTGACTGACAGACATCTGTCTGTGTCTTATAAGCAGAGAAGGTCACAATATAAGACTGGCACAGACAGCGCTCGAATGTTCAGAACGGAACAGAGCACTGAAAAGGGTGCATACAGAAAATGTGAAATCCAGAGGAAAGAGATACGAGAGAGAGAACGGAGGAATTACGATAAGAAAAATAAAGGCCTTCAGACGATGAGGACGTAAAAGAATAAAAGGAACGAGCAGGAAGTGCAAGAAGATAAGTAAGGCGGTCAGGAAATATGGCAACACTGAGGTAGAGGCATCGGTGTGTGTGTGTGTGTGTGTGTGTGTGTGTGTGTGTGTGTGTAGAAGTGAGGTGGCGGAAGGGGAAGGTAACCTGGAGTACAAAGGATAGAGAGCTGGTGGCCAAGAAGCATAGGAGGGACGAGGAAGATACAGTACATAGCACATAAGAAAGTTATGAATGAGAGAACAGTACAGGATCAAAGTCAACAGTAGAGTCAGTATGGTAGGAGAGGCGAGTCTATGATCAACCAAAGTATCGAGAGAGAGAGAGAGAGAGAGAGAGAGAGAGAGAGAGAGAGAGAGAGAGAGAGAGAGAGAGAGAGAAGAGAGAGAG
>JAUTXX010365091.1:0-13027 GCA_032273605.1 Panulirus laevicauda | reverse complement strand
TTGTCTAGCTTGTTACATCTGTTACAAAGAAATCTATTGTAGGAAGAGAACTATTGCCCAGTTTACACTAGAAAGGTACTTCATGAAGATTGAAAAAGAGCTAGCTAGAGTCGATGCCATTAAATTCTTCAGCAAGGGAGCCACAGCCTACTCAGTTAACTTCTTCAGCAAAGGAACCAAAGCCAATTCCATCAACCTCCTGAGCAACAGAGCCATTACCAACTCCATCAACCTCTTTACCAAGGGAGACACAGCCAACCCCAACAACTTTTTCAAGGAAGTCAAACCCATCCTCATCGGCTTCTGATAGGGTAGACAGAGATGCTCTGTGGATGGTGCTATGAATATGCAGTGTGGTAGGAAAACTATTAGAAGCAGTGAGGAATTTTCATCAAGAGACTAGAGTGTGTGTGCAAGGAGGTAGACATCCACTTCTAGCAAAGAAAGGTAACAACAATACTTAAGATAATTAAATGTGCATTTTTTCTAAAGTTGCTTAATTTAATGTTTAATCAACTACATTCATTTCAGAACAAAATATTAACTGCATTATTACAAGAAGGTTTAGGAATATGCTCTGATTTTCCTCAAATTTTCAATATACTATTTCTTTATACTTTCCAACACATACATGATCTATGAACAGAACCCATTTGTAAGATGAGGATGCCCAATATTACCCAAGTCTCTCTGTACTTTCTTCTTCTTTACCCAGAGAGAGAGAATCTAAATTCATTGTTCATATAAAGGCTTCTAATTTAAGAACTAATCAATTAAGACAAATGTGAGTAATCTATCAAATAAAAGAGTTTGATGAATTCATATCACATAAACTCACAATTCAGTCCAATCAGCCTTAAAAATGCTCTGCTGTTATACAACAAAAATAACGTGCATAAAATTACCACAAAAAGGCCACGGTTGCTACTGCATTCTGACTGCCCTTCAGTGGCCTGCTGTATGATGAGTGAGATGAGAGACTGCTGATTGGAGGGGTCTGCACAATCAAGGCCAGTGACTTTGTTGATACTTTGTATCAAAGCAAGGGAAACTGGCATAGGGCGATGTAATTTGAGGGAAAAGCATGCTGGCAAGGTCATGCTATTGTCATTTGTGAGTCCTGAGAATGATGGTAACCTGGGGAAAAAAATCTAACATTAGTACTTCAAGTAACCACCTTAAAGGGGTAACAAGTTATGGAATTCAAAGTATCAACATACTTAACATACAAACAAATATATTAGAAATTGGGTAGCTCATTACACGCATGTGCCTGTGTACTGGAGTAGTGATTTACAGATAACTTAATCCAATCTGTAACACATCTTCATCACTTACTATATCTGGAAATATTGATGGACTGATAAAACATTTGTATAATGAAGCTATGTAATTTGAGACATTAATGTCTAAAACTCTCCAAGCTTCACTCAGTGTCATGATAATATTTTGGGTATACAATTTATTTGCACTGAATATGACATACTACTAGGAATTGGATAGATGCTTGAAAAAGAAAGATAAAATTTTCTGTTATTCCTGGGGCCCTCAGATCAAATCACATTTCCCCACACCACCAGATCATAATTTCTAATCTGGCAGTTTGTATCTACTTGAAATATTAAAAAGGACCTTAATTCCTCCAGCACATAACCTCATTATAGACCACTTCATCTTCTGTTACCTTTGCTCTATATATCTGTATTTGCTGGCAATACATTGATCTATGACAAATCCAATTGAAAGTGTTGAGATGTGCATATTCTTTGAATACACATCTAACACATTTTAAGTACTTTTCATATAGAGGAAAAATACTATACATCTTGAGAAATAAAACCCTGCATTCTGTATCACTTGGGAAAATGAGATTTATTCACTGTTCTGACATCCATGCTCAGTCTGATGATAACCTACGCACTAAGAGTATATATCTATTCATCTAATATGCTATATCCCTTTGCTGAGCAAGGTGGTTTAGCAAGACTTTTCTCCATATATCACTATACTTGTACACCACAGGTTGAGAGAGAAGAAAGACATAACAGATCTAGCAGGATGAAGACTAAACAGGTAACAGGATTGACAAAATGAATACCAGACTTTTTTTTTTAGCAGTAGTGCTTTTAGAAATATTGAGTAAATTAACAAAACAAAGAGAGCACAACAATACAGACTAAACAGCAAAATAATTACAGATCAGACAGAAAGAATCACAAAAATGCCAGGAAGAAAAAATCCATAGAAAATCCTTGATAAGAACATACATAACTGAGAATTCTAGAGGAAGAACTATCTTCATGAATATATGATGACAGTAAGCTACTTATCAACCAAACAGGCACATGGTTGAATGAGACTCAAGTGCAAAGCAGATCTAGAAGAATATGAAACTTTCAGGGCAGACAGAAAGACAAACTAAACAGGTAGCATAGCAGTTTATCTACGCAGCAATCTTAAGGGAAAGCAGCTACTTAAATTGTGTCATAAGATATGCAAATCTTAAACAGTAAAAATACCCATGCCATATCATTAACATAGAAAACACAGGCTGCACAGAACCATTATGGAAGAATTTCATGTAAAAAAACAAACAAACAAAGGAATGGAGAAATTTAAGCAAACCTGAACCAACAATATGAAATCGAAAATGTCTACTTTGCTTACAGATTATTAAAATTAAGCCCCTATGTAGCCCTAACCGACTCTTTTGCCCAGGTTGGTAATAATCTCGTATATAAAGGCCAACATGACTATATATGTACCAGGAAAAAGCGTGCTCACAAAGCAACTAGCAAACCATAATGGGACATTTGAACTCTGTCAATCTTTCTATCTACATCTCGAATGACTGTTCTCCCGGGAACTCCCATCAGGGAGATTGCCATGGAAATAGAGTCTCCACTTATACCTGTCTTTAAATGCCTCACTAGTATACAACATTCCACATAATTTTCCAACATTTCTATCCCTCCAGCACTCTTCCACTCTGTTTCCCCAAGTCACAGGTGGTCTTCCTCTCACACAAACCCCTTTAATCATACTATCATATACTCTTTTGTAAACTTCCCGTCCTGCACAATCTTTAATCCACTGCTACAGAGTCAATCAAACGCTTTTCTTCTTCTCTTTCATCATTTCTCATCCTTGTATATCTGTGGATCATTTTGTGCTGAAAAAAAGGTGTTTGTAAGGAATACACCCCTCTCAGCAAAGACATACATAAGATAACTTCCATTCTTATTCACTTCAGGCACTCCCCATTAATTTACAATCTTGCCCATTTCATAATATGCCACCTTTGCATTCAGATCACCAATTGCAACCATCTTTCTCTCCTTATCAAAACCATTTATGCAGTCATTCAAATTTCTCCACAAATGATTCATTTCATTCTTACCTAACACAATCTTCATATTTACAGGTTCATGTACACATACCCATCCATACTTGACAATCATAATCTTTTCTTTCACCCATACCATTCTTGATCCATTCCATTCATGCTTTGTAACACCCTTCTATACTCTTGGTTATAGCATAATTGCACATCCTTCTTTTCTTCTTCCCTTAAAATTTTTGTTCATTCCCATCCATACCATTCCTCCTTCCATGCCCTCCTATAACTTGCATTCATCTTTACCATTTTACTCCATACACCCTGTCCAAGGGTATGGGTTTCCCCAATCCTCAACATATTCAAATTATAACTTTTAAAATTTTCCAAAAGCTCCCTTCTTTAAAGCCATAAATCTTTAATGCAAGGGAGAAAAATAAACACCTTCTATGAGGACTCTGTAAAAATATTTGACCGAGTCAATTCTGGTGTTACTAGAGGTGGCATGACAAAACACTACAGGAAAACTGAGACTGGATTTGAGAATTCCTGACAAACAGAAAAGTCAGAGTAGCAGCAATTGGAACCATATCCGAAGATGTTCTTTCAGGTGTACTTCAGGAAATACCTTTATAATCATGATTTTGAACAATAACAAAAGATGTTAGGGAAAGTATCATCCGGTGCTTTTCAGATGACATGAGAATGAGTAAGATAGTGTGCACTGAAGAAGACCACAAGAACCTACAAAGATAAGTACTTTGATACTGTCTAAAGATGAGGGGAAAAGAACCTTATGGAATTTAATAAGGAGAAATGAAGTAAATGGAACAAATAACAATACATTAGAGCATTCCTCCATAGGCCCAATAGGAAGAGGGATAGGAAGCAGATAAAACATCAGAGACCTGGTAGTCATAATGAATTGAAAGCTTGAATTCAAGGAACACGATGATGAGAGTGTATCTCTTAAACCAAATAATGAGTGACATGATACTGAGAACGTTCAAAGCAAAAGACAAAAGAGTAATTCTGAAAATATTCATTGAGTGCATAAGAAGCAAATTAGAATATTGCTGTGTTGTAAGGTTACCACATATTAAGATGGGAATAAACAGGCTGGAAAGATTACAGAAATACTTTACAAGCAAAGTTGAAAATTTGGAGAATATGAATTACCATGAGAGACTGAAGGAGCTGGAACTCTGTAGCCTAAAAAGAAGGGAGAGATATATAATTTACTCACGGTAACAAATAAAAGACAAAGAACAATGTCTATAAGCACACCATCAAGAGAGATACAGAATTATCTAGTCTGGAACTGTATCTGGAAACATACCTAAACAGTATCAAATGAATATTTACCATCATCCCACAAAGAAACTTGAGTATCTATTTAATGCTATATCAAGTGAAGTTCGAAACATGCATGGCATGACCACAGAAACATTCAAAAGAAACCAGGATTCATGATAGAAGGCAATCTCCAATGAGTATTGAACAAATAATCATTAGAGAGGCATTATGGTGGAGAGAAATAATGTAATTCAACGAGCAAGATATGCAATAAATTCTACACACTAACCCTGCCATTCATGCAAAATCCTATAGTAAGTACTCATGAGTAGGTAGGTGCATGTTTACACCCAACTTAACCACATATCTTCCACTTCTTCCCTTCATCTCATCCTTGATCTCTGATAATTCCTCCTTTTCATCTTAGTCAAATACGCCTTCAGAATTTTTTTTTTAGAATATATCCTTACCATATGCCTGAACCATCTCCAGACTCCACCCATAATTTCTCACCTACTCCTATTCCATACCTCTCTAACATCATTCCTCATTCTTTTCTCTGTTTTTCTGCAAATCCAAACCCTTGAAATCTATCTCTTTGTGATTCCCATGTTTCACTTTTATAAATCAGGGTAGGCTAAACTATTGAACATGTTCCACTGCACTTGCAAACTTGTTTCCTATATTTTTCCACAGGCCTGTGGTCAATAGGGCAAGGGCTGAAATGGGGGACAAATGAAAGTTGGGGTGAAAAAGAATTAACAAACTTCAGGGAGAATAAGAAAATATTTTGGAAGAAGGCTGATAAAGTGAGAACAAGAGTATAAATAGGAGCATCAGTGATGGCACCAGTTGGGCAAATGGTAACAGTATTCTGAAGGACACAGTATTTTGGCTGATTCAAGTGGGAAACCGCATAAGGAATTTTCTGAGTCTGGAAGAGTGTGTGAAAGCAAAACGTTGAGAAATAATATTTATAAAAGCAAGGTTACTAAGTTTAGCAGTGCAGAAAGACAGACTGGTTGGAGTGTGAGTTTGAGTTGGAGAGAACCAGGGGGTGAGGAAAATGTTTGAGATAACTGGGAGTGGATATGGCAGTGGATGGAACCATGGCAGCTGAAATGAGTCATAGCGTAAGTGAAGGGGTAGTCTAAGGTCCTGGGTGGATTGAGGAGTGTATGGATTGGTGTGTTTCATGGTACAGTAGTCCTAACAATGTTTTATGGATGCAAGGCATGGGCCCCAGATAAAAAGTATGGAAGAGGGTACATGTGTTGGAAATTAAATGCTTAGACTATAAGTGGTGTGAGGAGAACTGACTAAATAAGAAATGATAAGGTAAGATGGCAGTTTTAGTAGTTAGAAAAATATTAAGGAGAGTGTGCTGAAATTGTTTGGACAGCTGGAAAGGATGAATAAGAGGGCATATATATTGGAAGTGGAAGAAACAAAGAGGTGGGGAAACTAGTGAGCTGAAAGAATCAAGTCAAAGATGTTGTTAGTGCTTGGGGCCTGAACATGCAAGGGGGTGTGGGGTGTGTTTGAGACAGAGTGAATTGGAACTATGTGGTATGTGTGTGTGTGTGTGTGTATGGGGGGGGCATCAAGCTGTCAATACACTACACTGGGGAATATAAAGTGGTGAGGAGAAATCATAGAAAGATCAGTGGGGCTTAGCTGTGGATATGGGGTTTAAGTTTTGGTGTATTATACATGACAGCTAGAAAATAAATGTGAGCAACTGTGGCCTTGCTTCATCTGTTTCTGGTGCTACCTCACTACATGGTAAAAATGTGTAACATTTCCTTCAACAGTTATCAGACATTTATTTAGTCTTTCCACCCATTCATAGAAAACAGTCCCAAGTCAATAGCATCAATAAGTCCACAGCCTTCTGATGCCTGTTAGACACTTTTTTATGCTTATCTCTGATCTATTACCATTAAAATTACTTTTATGACTATGTCAATGAGAATTATATACTTACTATCACTTTCACTTGTTTCCTTGGCATTACTGCTACATACTGTTTCTTATCAACAGTTTATCAATACTAATTAACTTTTCATTATTCCATAATACTTTTCTGAGAAGGGGCATCTGTGAGCACAAGTTGTTGAAGTGAGGTAAAGATAAAATTCTTATTTCTACTTATACTCTGAGGGTGTTTAATTTGCACTGTGTTGAGTTGACATTTGTGGTGAGGAGAATCAACACCAATGAAGTGTCATATGTGATGCCCAGTGTGGTTGGAGTTTTCTTGAGTGGACATGGCTGATCATTCTGGGCAACAACAGAGTGCAGTTTAGATTCACATCTGTAGACTTCCGAGATAATGCAGATATTCTGTTCAAGAAAAGCTAGTGTTTAAATGGAAGATATTCGATCTATTTCCAGCACCTTAAAATTTTCTTCTGGACACTGGGCCTATACCAGAAGCTTTTGAGTTACAAAAGTCTGACATACAAACAGCCATACTTACAAACAAATCAAAAAATATAATTCATAGTTTCTCCAACCAACATAAGAACAAGCATGGAACTACTTTGTTCAGCAGCAAATCTCTGCTGGACACTCCAAGTCCCAGCCAACCAAAACAAACACTCCACTGTTCATTTCTATTTTGTGCAGGCTGCTCCCTTACGAACTAGCTTTTCTTCTTAATTTTCCCCCACTAATAACCCTCATTATGTCTGAGAAGAGCAAAAGAGATGCAAATGATGCTCATGCATGAAGGAAGCTTTCAAACTTCAGCCTGAGGTGAAATTAGAGACAATAAAGTAGTCTGGGAAGGATGAAACTCCATGGTAGATTGGACATTCATTATGCCTCAACTGTCCTATGATCAGGATGATCCTTATGGATAAGGTACAAATCCTTGTGCAAATCCTTGCTAGGATGGAGAAACTCTGTATGATTTGAGAATCAGCACTGGTATTACATCCCTCTTAGACTTATGCTGGTTCAACAAAAGGCTAAGAGTCTGTACAGAGTCTTGAAGGATAAGCCTGTTTACAGCACTAGTGATAGTGATGAGTTCATTTATTACAGGCAGGGACAGGAATATATTCTATTATCTGGAAATTTTCAACAGTGTTTCTTTATATTTTCTGACTTATGAACATTTCAACTTACAAACAGGGTCCAGCATTGGAACTTATTCATAAGGTGGAGACTCCCTGTACTGAGGCCCTACAAGAAAAGCCATAATGCTCTGTGGCCATGTCTTAACATGCTCTACTGCACTCACAAAGTAGTCCTGCTCCACTGGAAGCAGAATTTTTTGCAGTAAGACTTTGACCATACTCCAAGAGGGTCAGATCAAAGGCCAGGCCATCATACCTACTAAGTGAACAAGAAAAGGGGACTTCAACACCATGATGTCCCTCTGAATAGCACAGCAACAGTTGCTTCCGTATAAAAAATCTGTTTGGGACAATTATCCATAACTTACAAAATTGGCTGTATGAGCTCTGCTGAACAAACGTAATGATATAATCCATAAAATCCATCAAATTTTAACACAAGGACAATACAAGCTACAGTACTTACACTGCAAAATGCTTGAGTTTTGTTTGCTGAAATGTAAAACAAACATGTTCAGAGGACCAATCAACCCAAAATAAAGTAAACTACTGATTTGAAAAGATCTGTGATTTTCAGAATTCTAAAGTCAACTGTTTTCTGTAATAAATAACTATCATCTAAGTAACTTAGCCAGACACATTCTTCTTTTGAATCTCCTATAATCAGAGAACCTTTAAAATAAACTATCATTACTACTTTTATAATCTACACAGGTAAAGGGGGCTGAAATTAACCAGGTGAAAAATCTGTGGTGCTATCCTTAGTTTGAAAGGCATCACTTGTCAGCTAATTTTAATTTCTTGCCTAATAATAGATTTCAAAAACTGTAAATAGTAAAACATCCATCTTTTTTTCACTCTTGATCGCCATTTCTTGTGTTAACAAGGTAGCACCAGGAACAGATGAAGAAAGGCTGCGTCCACTCGCGCCCATTCTCTGTCATGAGTAATGTACCAAAGCCACAGCTCTCTTTCCAAACCAGACCTTTCCACGTTTTAACCCAGATGCTTCACATGCCCTGAATCAGTCCACTGCCAGCACGTTGACCCCAGTATACTGCATCATTCCAATTCTCTCTATCCCATGCACATCTTCATCCTCCAATCATTTTCAGGCCCCAATTGCTCAAAATCCTTTTCGCTTCATCCTTCCATCTTCAATACGGTCTCTCCATTCTCCTTCTGACACATACATTCTTTTTGTTAACCTTTCCTCATTCATCATTGTGTCCAAAGCATTTCAGCACCTCTCTCCTACCCTTTCACTTTTGAGTTACTCAATTAAACCACCTCATACCATATATTGTCCTTACATATTTCATTTTTAACTCATCCATCCATCCTCTGCCCATGCCTTGCATCCATGCAATACTGTTGGGACTAATCTATCCTCAAGCCTACCCATTTTTGCCCTCCCAGGTAATGTTTTCTCTTTCTAAATATTGTTCAGTGCTCGCAAAAACTTCATTCCCCCTTACGTTTTATGACTTGCATCCACTTCCATGGTTCCATCCATATTTGTATGATTATATAAACTAAAGTTATCAAGTACTAGTAATGGCTTACCCATGCACGTTGGGAAAAAAGATTCTTGTACTAACTATTTATCCTGGGATGAATTGGCACATATCAATAAACATCCTTCGATTCTAGACTTGTAATTCACACATTTCTTTGCAAAATATCGTAGACACTTTCACTATGATCACTTGAACTTTTGTTATTTCATTGCTTGCTGAAAATCAAAGATCTAAAACCAACCATTCTAAAATAAAAAGAAACAGCCACAAATAAAGTCAGGCTAACAACCAGAATACTAAATTCTTTGCCATATTATGGCAGCTGACAGTGATATTAATCTCTAGCACTCTAGTTCTTAAGAAAACCCTTGTATAAGACAACATACTATCCAACTTCCAGAAGTCCTGAAACGAAAGTGAAGACAATGTAAGACGACACCAAGCAACTGTCAGTAGGCTCAAACAGTGCCAGCAAACAAGTGTAAATGAATGAGTGGGAGATTGATATGCTCCATCTCACTTCAACCCTGTGATATTGCTGCATGGTCACTGAGTCCTGTGAAAGAGCATCTGTTGGCCTCATATGTTTGATGACGGTCAAAGGAGGATGAATCCTCATGGATACATCTCATTTTAGGTGTAAAAGGGATTCTAATCCCTCACCAGATAATCTCGGATTCTCAGAGTCCTGTCTATTAGAGAGAAAATGCAAAGAACATATTAAAGTGTTATGAAGATATGAAAGGAATCACCATTAAAAGAATGACTTCAGCATCTTCATTTTCTATATCTCGCTTCTGCCTGAGTGAGGAAGAATTAGGAAAAAAATCCAACCTCACCTGCATGCATCCACTCTCTAGATGTCTTGTATGGCAGGCAAAGCCTTCCATCCACAATCAAGCCCCACACAATATTCAATGGTTCATTTTTCTGCTTCATCTGCCCTAATCAAACCCACCGACAGCTTGTCATCCCTACGCAACATCACCCAATTCATTCTGTCCCAATGATGATTCTTATCCTCTTGAATGTTCAAGCCTCAATATCTCAAAGCCTCCTGCATTCCACCCTTCCATTTCCTTCATGGTTTCCCCCTCCCCCTTCCTACCATCTATTTCTGATGCATGAATCTTGGAGATTCCTTCTTTGCTCACCCTCTCCATATTTCTGAACGATTTCATAACACAATGGTCAGCAATCTCACTCAAACTGCACTCGCTACCAAACCTCTCTCTTATGCTGTTATTCCTTACATAATCAACCTGCCTTATACCACATACCACCCACAGGCATTTGATTTCCAACACAACCATACTCTTCCTTCATTATCTGTTCACCAATGGTGAGATCATTATACTCTCAAATACATCCATCTTTGCCTTAACAAACAGTGACCCCTCCTTCTACATGTTCCTAAATGTACCCAGGACATTAGCCCCCCTCCCATACCCTATGAAACACCACAGCCCCTACGGTTCCTATATTCTGTTCCTACATTCTTTCCCAAGCATATAAAGCACTGCACTTCCTTCAGGTCCTGCCCATTCAAACTTAAAATCAAGCCATCCTGTCTCATCCCTTTGCTACACCCCACTACTTTACTTTTGTTTGTATTTACTTTAAATTTCTCCTTTTACACATTCTCTCAGACACTGTCAACAGCTTGACTTTCTAAAGTTTACCACAAGAGGAACGATATCTTCAAACAGCAACTGATTCACATCCCATGCCTCTCCACCCCTAGCATGCTGCAGACCTGCCCTTACACCAAGACCTTTGTATTCACCTCCCTTACCAATCCATTCATAAACAGATAAAAAATTGCAGTAGCATTTTCAAAGCAGATCCTTCTTCACCAGGAACTAGTCACTCTCCTTACACACATACCTTCCTTTCCAGTTAAAAACTTCTCACTGCATTAAGTAACTTTCCATTTACCCCATAATTTCACAGCACCCTCCACAAGGTGTTTCTGTCAAACCTCCCATAAGTTTATTCCATATCCATAAATGTCATACACAAAATTACTCTATTTAATAAACTCTTCAAAGTGAACACTTCGTCCACAAATTATGTTTAACTCTCCTGAAGCCATGCTGCTCCTCCACAGTCAGATGTACTGTTATACTACCACCTTCTAAATCACCACTCTCATATACACCTTACCAAATATACTCAACAGACTTACACAGTAGTGTCATAGTGCAATCTGACATAATAATACAGTGGAAGCCCCTAAATTACTAAGATTTTTCATCATAACTTCAGCTGACCTAATATGACAAAATCCCAGCTGGCCACAAGCTGTAGGGTGCTGATGTTGTGCACACCATGCTACCCACCTCATCAGTTCTCTGCTAACATTCAAATAGTAGGACAAATCATCTGCCATTCATATATTTATAAACTTCAGCCAATTTGAATGTTACCACCATGCCTAAGTTTCCAGGAAGAACTCCTACTACAAGTGGTCCTGTTCAAGATACTGAATGAAAATGAGCATGGGTCTAATGCTAAAAAAGTTGCTCCCCATTATGGCATTAGAGTAGCATCAGCAACATAAAGAAGAAAAGATAGCAATGCATTTCAGGACACTGACAAATGCGAAGATGGAGGATGCCCTGAAAATCTGGGTGCAAAAAATATGAGTTTAACAGTTTCATATGACTGGGCAAATGATTAAAGCCATCAAAACTCAAGAGGAGCTGATGAAAAAAGAAGGTAAGCCAGTCAGTAAATTTACTGCTGGCCATGGCTGGCTTCATAATTTTATCATATGTCAACCACAGAAATGTGACTGTCAAGCAAAGCTGCAACAGCTGATGTAGAGGCCGCAGAGCAAGCAAAAAGGGAACTCCAGAACATTGCAGGGGAGAAAGGTAACACATAATATTAGGTATGGATCAGTATCTTGCATTTCTTACAGTTTTGTGAGTTGGTCCTAAAGCCTCCTCTGACGTATGGCCTACTCAAATACATAATTCATCTATTATCTGTTTTCCAAGCATAAACATATGATTGTCTGGATATAGACATATAACACCACTCGCACAGTTCAACTATGAACCTAGTGATGTCTTGCATAAGCAATGCATTTATCACTGTCTATGGCAAATCATATATTTCAAGCATTTTTCTTCGCAACTGTCTTTAATAGGTTTATGATTAATTTCTACACGGAAAATGAATTACATGAAGTATAGTTATAAAAAAAACTAACAAAAATATGGGCAGTACAGCAATGTAGAGTTTAGAATGTTTCCATTTAAGGGAAGGAAGTGCAGAGTGGTCGTCTTACAGTTCAAAACATACATCTTAACCGGTGAATGATATGATAAGCAGTATTCTTTATATATTTTTATATATATATTTCTCTTTAGTTGGTTCATGACTAATTCATGCACTACAAATAAGTTACATATTACGAAAAACAACGGAAATATAGGTTGTTCAGTAAAATGTTTGCAATTCAAACAGGTGAGATGAGTCTTGCCTTATGCATGGACTAATCATTATCTACATATTTTGAAAGAATATATAACAAAACAATACCTAGCCTATCCCTTAATCCTAGAGAAATATGGTTATCACCAATAGGCAGAGAGCCCTGTCAATCATTATCTGTATGTGCTCTATATCATTTCTATTACTTGAATAATGTTTCGAGTGTTATTTGGTAAAAGACTTCCATTATTTACATACTATTTTACTGTTTTATGTGGGGGGGGGGGGGGGGGGGGGGGGGTCTTTACGTGTGCTTATGACGGCTGCGGGTCTGGAGAACGTCG
>JAUTXX010364980.1:0-11660 GCA_032273605.1 Panulirus laevicauda | reverse complement strand
CGAGAGTGAGGAGTGGCGCGGGGAACTGACCAGATGAATATTATCGAGTCTGGTGTTCGCTTGCTCAGAAGATGGAGAAATGCGGATGAATATGCTTGTAATGACTTACTATCTCATGAATGGTTTGTGGCAACTATGAAATGGATAACATCGTCCTCAGAGCGAGAGGAACACTGTGAATACACCAATCTTATTGAGGATGAATATCTATAGACGATCTTAATATGGCAATTTATGAGCTTATACTGATACTCCCTTTAACTAAAGATACCTCACGACCAGGATTCGAACCAATGAGGCTTCGATTCAAGGAGGTACATACAAGCGTGACACTCAGTAGCGCTAACCACTGCACTACGAAGGTCCGTGTGTGAGTGCATGTTTGTACAATATGACTGTAAAGATTACCTTACTAATTGCCATACCAGGTGACTACAATATTGATAAGTATCATCAACAAACACTGACACCTAAGACTGGAAATAACGAAATATATATGAACATGATCCTGTCTTCATTTCCCCAGTCATTTTACGATTTATAATTGTGGTACCGAAAGCCAGCGAGAGACGACAGAGAAACCCAGTCACTCGACGCATCATCTGCCCAAACCCAAGTCTGTAGGGCCACTGCTCGATTTTTTTTTCAAGTTGCAAGACTCGCTGTGGGAATGGCGAAAGTTAATCCGGTTCGAGGAAGAGGATCTATGAAATTCCAGAAACGGAGATGTGGGTGGACTTTGTGATGGCAGGAGAGAAGAAAGAGAGCCCGAGAGTAAATTTTTCGATGCAAGAAAAATGATGAATGAAACTTCATTGGAAACCATGATGAAAATGATCCTTATCCAGTTTGTTGATGTTTGAGAGGCTCCAGTTAGATATAGTATCTGCAGATTTAATCTGGTTTAAGGTAATTTATCTCAGCAACTACAGAGAGTAGATAAAGATAACATCTGATCAGTTATCAAATGTTTTCTGTCATGACAGATGAAGGTGACCCGATATATCGAGGCGATTATCCTGCATCCAACGTATATTCTGCTCTCAAAAAAGTTAATCCGATATTTCACGGATGACGTGGAAAATCCTTAACGAATTAGTATATCGAATGACACTACATGCAAAGCTTTATTGGTTTTTTGATGAAATGAATAAATATTATGCATAAATGATAAATGAACTTAACAGGTGTTACCGGATTCCACCTGCACTGTGGCTACGTCGTTAGTAAAGTTGTGTCACCAGATTACAATCTCATCGAAGAATTATTTACTTCAGGAGAGTCGTTCCCTTCCCTGCTACCCATTACAGTGGAAGGATATGATAGGTTTGTTTTGAGAGACGAGAAGCGTATATTTCATTTGTTTAACTTCGGGAGTTTGGAGAGTTTTTCATATTTATGTCTCCAAATGAGCTGCGGTAGGTTTCACGAGATTTTCAGAAAAGAAAAATGAAATAAGAATCTTGGATCCTTGACAAGTCATTAAAGACCTTTGCTAAGGAAGAAGTTTCAAACCTCCAGCAGGTGTACAACAAGCGGGATTTCCATTGCTGAGCGAGACCTGGAATTTATACATTTTCACTTTCAGTCATCGACGGAGGTTCATGGCTCAATATATCCCGCGCCGGGACATCCTTCGAGTATTCCTAGCATATAATCATATGACAAACCCAAGACGTAGAAAACGGGCGTAAGATGAAGTCACGAAAATTATAAGTGGATGACATGCAAAATATAGTGATCGGAAGAAGACAAACGAGACAGGTCTTTTAAATTTCTCAGAAGCTGTTGGGAAGAAGGGAATGAATGATGATATATGATAAAGAGATAATACGTGGCATTGTACATCGGGTAAGGAAATGAATCTGGAAAAAAATAAGAAAATATGAAGGTACTTGAGTATCACTGCACACAGCAACATCACTCCTTTCGGCTTACTTAAGGGTTTCCACAAATGATATCCACGAAGCGAAAGATACGAGGAAAAAAATGATTATCCATGATTTTTAGTCATTAAAAAAAATGGATAAAACCCGTGACTGGATCTGGAGGAGGAAATGACTGTTACCGATTGTAGATCATCTTTGTGTGACGGGTCTGGCACGCACGACCCCAGCCGTCTTGTGGTCGCACAGAGATCATCGTACATCGATGAAAAACTATCGAACGTCAGTTTAGATCATCGTACATTGACGAAAAACTATGGAACGTCAGTTTAGATCATCGGGTGATGGAGAGAAGGGATAGTGTGTCTCTAGCTGGAGAGGAAGTGGGAATGCTCGTCTTAAGGAGTGGATGAACTGAATCACCTCGTAAATAAGGAGAGAGATTCGAACTTCCTCGCAATTTAATGGGTCTTCTTTGGCTAAGGGCACTGTTAATCACTTCTGTCGCTCTACCTTTCATTCACTTTTCCGCTCTGACCTTACTATAGCTCTCTTTCTCTAAACAAAGCAACTTTGCTCCCATTTTCCCTCTAACTTCACGTTGGATGACTAACATTCTTTCATCCCTGATGCTCCTATTACTAATCATACTCCCTCCCCGTAATCTCTTTTCAGACTGTCAGAAAAAGACCTCTCTCTCTCTCTCTCTCTCTCTCTCTGGATAAAAACTAGGCTTATGGTCCTGATGGCATCCATCTCCGTGTGCTGAAAGTGTGTGCCTCTGATCTTGCACCTGTGCTTGCTAGTCTCTTCCATTTCTGCTTAAAAACCAGAACTTTTGCTTCTCCTTGGAAGCATGCGTTGGTACATCCCATCCATAAGAAGGGAGACCGCTTTAACCCTCGAACTATCGCCCGGTTGCTTTGACATTCAATATTTCCCAAGTCTTTCAATACCTCCTCAACCCCCATATCCTACGACATCCTGAAAAAAAGTTTTCTTTCTGATCACCAGTATGGCTTCCCCACGGCCAGATCCACTGGTGATCCTCTTTCCCATCTTACTCCTGTCTGGTCATCATTTCAAAGATTTGGGAGAGTCATGTGTAGTTGCTCTTGACGTATGTAAGGTTTCTGACAGGGTGTGGCATCGAAGTCTCATCTCTATGCTCCCCTCTTTTGGCTTCCCTCGCTAACTCTGCCTCCTTACTTGACAGATTAGAGTCGAAAGCGGTTCGATGATCAAACTGTGACAGGCTAAATTCAAAACTTGACCCGCTTGCCCTTCGCCACCATGTTGGTTCACTTCCCCTTTTCTAGAGGTATTACTTTGGTTTTTGCTCTTTTAAGATTTAGCTATTTCTGTGCCCCCACCACTAACTAGACCACGCAATACTCTGCAACCTGCTGCGTCACGTGATTAGGCATGGCCATCGGCATCTCAAGGGTGGGCCGGATTGATAACTGCTTCTTTCCCTACATGTTGAAGATTTGAAACCCTCTACCCTCTCACGTCTCTTCCAACAACTATGACCTGACATTTTAAAAGGCCGTTAATTTTTCACTTCCCCAAATTTCGTAAATACTTTTCCTTGTTTCTTCTTTTTCCCTTTCATAATCCTCTCTATATTCCAATTAAGGTCTGGCCTTGATGTGGACTTTTGTCCGTGACTGGAACCTCCAGTGTAAAGAAAAACCTTACTTGTTGCCCTAAAAAGGCTAAAGCAATATTCTTTTTTTACGTGGCAAATATTTTTTCAGCAAGAACTCGTACAAAATTCCTCTGTAACGTGAGGAAATGTGGAAATATCATATTACCTTTGCACATAAACGATCATTTAGGTAGACATTTCCACCATCCGTTCTCTCTTTTCTATACATGTTAAGGTTGTACTTAGACGTTCAGTATTCTCACTCTAAGACGTATGTTGACAACAAGTGCATTTAAAATTTTTTATGAACAGTTTGTAGTCAAGAAATTGCCGAAAAGAGAACATAAATCAGATCTACTTAATTTTCTGCACTTTGATATTTTTTGCCATCCAGTAAAGAAATGTCGGTCACACGTAACAATTGGTGAATACTGTACACAGTTATAAGACACATCTCCCTCGATAGATTTAATACTGATCGGGTGACATTTATAAATGTTCATCGTCTCACTTGACCGCTGTCGAAAAGAAATAAAGTGTTAAAAAGATTTTACTTGAACCTGGTACATAACACATGGCCGACGAAGAGCGTTATCAATTGTTAATTGCATCCACCTGTCCGCTCGCCTCGAGCTCTCCCCGTGCAGAATATATTGTAGCGCGATGCTCTGTGAGGAGAGAGAGAGAGAGAGAGAGAGAGAGAGAGAGAGAAAAAAAAAACGCAGTTTTGCAATTGACCATTCCTAAATAATCATATAATCTATGAACGTCATCTAAGGTAACATTCCTTGGAAAATATTACTATCATTTCTTCAACAAAAGTACTATCATTTCTTTAACAATAGTGCCATTAAGCATAACTAAGTTGTTGATTGGACGTCACTTCTAAACCCATCACGTTGTCAGGTGTTCAACATCCTGGCTGGCGTGTGTCTGACATATGAACTCTCATGGTGTTTCCTCTTCCTTCTTACAGACGTCTTCCTCGGGGCAATTTACCCCAAGTTTTCCTCTCACACCTTGGCAGGTAAGGACCCTCAGCTGGGTTGAAGAGTTCGACAGTTCTATAAATGTTTCGCAATTACTTCACCAGTAAAGAAAATACGTTACCGTTTTCATTTTTCTTCCTCTGATTATTAAATTTTCAGTATCGCACTAAGTTAAAACTGCTTTGTTAGATCCGGGTTAATTTGATTTAGACCGCGATATACTCTCTCAACATCTTTTTGATATTGCATGATCTATTCAACACTAAACACATCACCAAACTCTGTCACAACGCAATGTGACATTTAGATAACGATAGAAGGAGCAGATGGTTTCAGAAACAGCCAGCCAATTATCATATCCTCTTGGGACAGTAAAATCCCCACGAGTGTGTGTGTTCGTAAAGCTCTGAGGTCTGCTGTGGTAACCTGTCGTTCTGATTTAAGCAGAACGTAAATATTCGGGAGGTTATATTGGACACATTCTTACCACACGCTTCAGGACTGTGTGTGTGTGTGTGTCCCGGGTTAATATTGGTTCTGTACAGAGCTCAGGGCTACTGGATTAAAATATAGTGGAAAGAGGAGAGAAAAGACAGAGGAGAGAGAGAGAGACAAATGAATACAGAAGCACAGACATGATGTAGCCTAAACACAGAAAACCAGATTTACCCACGCTATCAGAGAGCCAGACAGACAAAAAAGGAGACACACGCGAGTTACTTTGAAATGCATGAATGTGGGAGATCTAGGATCAACGTGGGAGTCCAGAGATCATGGCAACCGACCTTCGTGTCACAGCTCTGTATGTATATACGGATTCTCCTTCCTCCTCCTCTTCCTTTCCTCTCCTCTCCTTCCTCTCCCATCCTTCCTCCTCTCCTTGCTTTCCTCTCCTATCTGCTTGTTTTTCCTCTCCTCTTCCTTACTTTCTTGTTTTTCCTCTTTTCTTCCTCTGCTTGTTTTCTTCCTTTTTCCTCGTCTTCTTCGTTTAAATGCTTTTGTTATTATCATTAATTGATTATTATCGAATATTATCGTTATTATCATTGTCATAAACAAAACATCAAAATGAATAATTATCAATATGAATTATCACAGTTCAAGAATGATATCAGTAACAGCAAAATCAAAGAATATACAACAAAGTTATGAATCAAATTACCACAGGTAACGTACGAAAAGATTGAAAATTAATTATCATAAAAAGAGAAAATCATTCAATCATTACATCAGTAGATAATTATTACGTAATTTACGATAATTTTCCCCAAACGAAATAACGACCCTAGAATATCTACTCTGGCACTGCGATTCATTTAATGATATATTCATGTTTGGTGATGCAATCATCAAATTCGCTCGTTAATAATTGTCACTTAAGTTATCACACTGCCACCAATCTATTTTTCTCAATTAACGCAATAACATCATGTAAATTCATAAAATGTTTAATGTTTGCGAGAAAGATTCTCCTCTCCAGCTTACCACAACAATACAAGCCTTGATGAAACACAGGGATGGTGTAGCACTTAGAAATCTCTGATGTATAGTAGGGCTGCGACTAAGGGGTCGAAAAATAAAAAGAGGGAACTCCCCATGTTGGTGGCAAGAACAAGTATAACCTATCATAACTGAATCCCATGGATGTCTGATAGAAAATGATGGTTGTAACGATTCGAAACAAAGTGTATATAACATTGCGAAATAACATTTTGGTTATGATTTCACGCCAAAATTCTTGATGGATTACCTGCACCCACATTGACGATGTACAGAGCCTCAAAACATACCAGAGAATCAATGTATTATTATCTATGTCTCAGAAACATCACATGGGATATATTTCAAGGGTTAGATTCTTCTCTCAATGGCTCGAAGCGTTTCAATCTCGGGTTAAATTGCTCTGAATGAGTTCACGAGTTTCAACCCCATATAGAGTTAAGACGATTTCCATCACTTTATGAACATTTCCCGGTACTTACTAGAAATTATGATAGCTCTTGATTATTCTTCCCTAGAGAGGGAATTATATAAGTACATTATAAATACAATCACTTGGGGACGCCATGGGATGTTTCAGAGGGCATATATGACTTCTCTTGGGTATTCCCTTTCCCGCCATGATAGGAAAATGTGTTCAACTGTAAGACTTATATAGGCAGTTAGCTTCCCTGACCGTGAAGCATTCACAGGCAGCCCATATATGAGCGCATAGGTTCGAATCCTGGTTGCGGCAGTTTGTCCACAGTCAACCTAACTGTTTAACCATTCCTAAGAGTTGGTCGACAAAATGTGTACCTGGCTCAGACTAGGACATTATATATATATAGCGTTATTGAACCGGTTTCAATTATGGTTTCAGTTGCCCGTGTCCTCTCAGCTAATAAAAAAAAGATTCACCAACACCTAAGCCACATTCTGGTAACCTACCGTTTCCCAGGAAAATGCCTTCAAGTCTCATTATATTTTTGCATTGCTGAATATTGATTTAGATGACGTGTTTGTCATTTGCATCTAACATCACAGGATACAACCCTGTTTGAGAATTACTTTAATGAATTGGGTTTTACAGCAAGTCCTAGCTAAGAGTTTCAATTCCATCTCGTCCATGATCCAAAGTGTGAAAAATAATGTATAGTTACGTTATTCACTGCAACATCCCTGTCGGTGAAGTAATTTATATATAATACTTTAATATCATAACCAAGTATTTCTGATAAGGGCAAGAATCGCTGGCTATTGTACGATTAGATATCCTTCTCTATAATGTATTTTCAACCTGACCTTATCAATAGCATATCGAATCATTTTAGTCACGTAATGAACTACATACTATTTTTTCGGAAAACATCCATAGACATTACAAGAAGGTGTCAAATAAACGAGTTAGATTAAGTTTACTTGTCTTCAATTCCCCCACATTCTGTTGTGTCACGGTAGTGCATTTGGACAGCCTTCCTATCCACCAATTTCAATGAAGAATAGTTAACACATGTGTACAGTTAGTGCCATCTGCACATTCACGATCCTGGTAGTAAAGATGAGTTATGCAGCTGGGAAGGATTACTGTGTGTTGTCCAACAGAGTCAAGACAATGGAGAACATCTAGCACACATGTACAGTTAGTGCCCTCTGCACAGCCACTATCCTGGCAGTTAAGATGAGTTATGTCTGACTTCAGCAGAGTCCATATGCTGTGCGAACCTAATGTGGTGCAGAACAGCAAGTGTCTCATTACCATCTACAGCCAGCTGGGTCTACCAATCTATATTGTTTTAGTACCTGGCTTGGAGGACCGTATACACGTCTTAACAAAATGTTTTACAAATCAAACCTCCCTTACCCAAAGCGGGTACCATAGCAACTAATTATTTCAGGTCATATAAAGCCACCTAAATTCACCAAACAAATCAACCATTATCATTTAGGTATATTGTTAATAGATATTTGCTAATTGAACTCGTACGAAAAGGGTATGATTATCACCATTATGATAAATGCTTTCGTAAAAAGTGATACGATGTGATTATTGGAAGTTTCATATTCTGGGAAAATGAGACCATTAGTTACAGAGACATACATGGTCTCAGGAAACATAAATCTTCATTCATTCAGGTAATTCTATAACCTTCACTGATGAACGCAACTCCATGTTAAGAAAAAAAAATAACTGTCATTGTGATGACATTCACGAACGTCCTCAGCTCACAGCTCACTTCTATACCTCGCTTGATATATGGTTGTGTGTGTGTACATACGGGAGTGTGGTGTTCGCGCAGTATTCTGAGGATGATCTCAGTGCAAGGCTGTGGACACCAGTCGGTGATCAACCATCTTGTTGTCTCTGAGCTTGAACCATTTACAGATGCACGAAACTGAGAAGAATGCTTTTGAAATCCAAGAGAACCATATCCAAGCATATACAGTCCATACTTTGCAACATACTTTGCCTCCTGCACATAACGAACTAATCACCATAACTCCTTTAAAACAAGAAAAAAAATTCCGTTTTAAAACTTCAGTCATTTACAGCCCTCTGTTCTCGTAGCACTACATCTTTATCCAAGCCTCCCACGTACTAATAATCATAAAGACATCAAAAACGTATTTTTAGGCTGAGCGTTAAATGCCTGGAGTCCACATGAAGAATTTGAGATTCCTGCGAAGACTTGCACCTGCTCCACCGTATCTCTGGAGGGTGTAGGAGGCGCGGTGACGTCCACCTGGCGGGAGAGGAACGAGTTCTTCACTTATCAAGGCGACAGTGGCCGCCGGGAGGCCGTCGGTGAGGAGTCGATAATGGTGAATAATAACTACCCGGGAACTGAACATAACCTCCTCCTCCTCCTCCTCCTCCTGCCCTTGACACCTATTCACGATTATGGTGTCAAGTGTCTCTTATGTCCCCCACCATCCCCAATTCCCCCCACCCCTGGAGTCTCAGATGAATGGCTGTGTCTCACGGATGCGAGAAGAACAATGTATCGTCACTGTTTACACGAGACATTAATGCCATTGTCTCACCCGTGGTCGAGGAGGCTATCCCAGTTCCCTCCGCCTCGCTCCATCTGGTATTCCTGATCATCTGGCTGCCATGGAAGACCAGGGGACTATTTGCGTGGGAGATTCTTCATACGGCAAGACACTGGGTGAGGGATTATTCTCCATGTGTCCAAATATTCCTCAGAATTCTCGTCTAGATCTTGTAGCTGTATAGAGTTTACCTGCAGGGACGTAAATGACACGACTGATGCCATACTTTCTACTTTCGTTCTCGATGTCAATTGTTTTAAGTGCCACGGTTTGGTGTCAGGTTATCTACGGCTGTAGTTATCAAGGATTGCGTGTAGCTGTATTAGAGCAGTCCCTCCTTACCTTCCTGTATGTTACTTTTGTTCAAAGTTTGAATATCACCTGTTGCATTTAAATTGTGTCCCGAAACATCTCAGCCTCTCACCTCCATCCAACACTTCCTTTCTGCTTCACATTCAAGCTCCAATATTAAGTCTCTCCTCTCTGCCGACACCGACAATTATAAAAGCCAAGTTTCCTTAAAGATCACTTAAGCAACCATAATAGCTGGGGACACAGTTAGCCGAATGTGGGGCTTCGCAGGAGTGTGGGATTACAGTGTGGGGCTTCCCATGAGTGGAATGACAGTGTGGGGCTTCCAAGGAGTGTGGGATTAGGCTATGGCTGACGACCTGTCTCTCTCGTAAGGATGGTGCCGCCAGCTGTCGCCCAGAACCATCGCTAAGGATATTAACTAACTCGACAAGGTTTCCCACAGATGTGACTGGTAATAGAATTAGCTCGTGTTTGCTGTCAAAGTCTTTTAATCATACTTTATCTTTCTATTCATATTTTCCTTTATGTTTTTTCCCTACGTTTGCGACCTGCTTACGAAAAGATTTGTCATTGAAAGACATTTGCTTATGGAGGAATCGGAAAGCAGATGAATGAATAAGCTTTTGTTATAAGAAGTGGACGGGAGGGAACAAAGGTCGAGGGAATTCATTATTTCTTCCAATTTTTTCTGAAGTTCCTCTGTTCATTCTAGAGCATTCTTCCCTTACCTGATGAAAACTTTGGTAAAGAAGAGAATGAAGTGTAGGCACCAAGTACGGAGAGTTCAGTGGATGAATGCAGTGAAGGGGAGGTGGAGGGTGCTCAGAGTAGGTGGGTGAGTGTAGTGGAGGACCCACTGTGATGATTGCTACCCAGGGGACGTGAAGGAGGAGAGGAGGGTTATGAGGGAGGAGGGTTGTGAAGACAAACGCGAGGGTTGAGGAAAGGTGGAGTGTATTGGGCAGTGAGGGAGAAGGGGGTGTGGTGGGTCGTGAGGGAAGAAGAGAGGTGGATTGTGAGGAAGGGGAGTGCTCAAGGCTGTGAGGGATAAGGAAGGGAGTAAGAAGTTGCGAGGGAGAAGGATGTAAAGTGGAGGGATGTGAAGAAAGAGAATAATTGAGGGAAAATGAGGGAAGTATAAAGGGAAAATAGATAGTTCCGAGGGAAAAGGAGGGGAAAGGAGGTAATGAGGGAGAAAGAGGGAAAATGGCAACCCAAAAGCGTGAGAGGTGAGGAGCCCACGGCAATATACCACGGGGACACCCATGGTAATCCCGGCAAAAGCTAATCAAGCTCCGGACCCTCAACTTTGACACGTATAAATGAAAGCTAATCTGGCAAATGCAACCATTTTTTTTCACTAATCACAATAACTGCGGAGGATGAGGAGTTACCTTCATTTCTCCAACGTTCAGAGCGATGGGGTGGGAGACGATTTGGCCAGAACGAGGGAGAAGAGACGATGGGAGCTGAGGGCTCAGTATGTGGGAGAAAAGATAAAGGGGTCACTATAGGCATGTCTTCTTTCCCATTCACCATCAAAGTGTGAACGATATGCGAGATTCGTAAGAGTTCGTAACGTTTTAAAGAACATCTGAAGCTTCTGAAAAAGGTATAGAGACCAACTAGTCTTAATTAGTCTAACAGCAAATTCCTAACGACATGGTGCACAGAATTACGGGAACCAGCTAAGGTTCATACCACTAAAATGAAGCAACGGAGTTGTCTGCTCTATTGCGTATCACATCGCCGAGGATGGAGACATCAACATGCCAACAAAAACGCTATACACGCCCTCTCTATAATCCTCATACTACACGCCACCTACACGCAATGATGGCACAAACCCTGTACAAAACAGGGTGTGAATGTGACCCACATCAATGGTCTGTTCCCCAGGTCATCAAACCTTTGACCTCAGTTAGACATGAACGCAAAATAACAGGAAATCAAATACCGCAGGTAAAAATGTTAATCAATCGTCACAAGAAGTAAAATCATGGATAAATGAAAGAAATTAATGAGCTAACCTTCGCAGCAAATAGCAATCAGTAACAAAAAATGAAGATCAAAATAACCTTATGAGCGAAAGTAAATGACAATATTATGAAAGGATAATAAATGCAAGGAACAAGAAAGAGCTTTAACAGAATAAAACAAGCAATATTTCAGTAAACTTGGCAATAAACTTCAGGCTGCTGTGTGTGCTGAGAGAGAGAGAGAGAGAGAGAGAGAGAGAGAGAGAGAGAGAGAGAGAGCGAGAGAGAGAGAGAGAGAGAGAGAGAG
>JAUTXX010364979.1:0-23814 GCA_032273605.1 Panulirus laevicauda | reverse complement strand
ATGATGCACCTCGCTGTTCTTGAGGATGAAGAGCATTTTGCACACTACGCAACAAGTACGAAAACTATTAATTGAAAAATATAGATATCACGGCTGACAGTCCATGGTTCTGCTCAGCCAGTCAGTTTACGTCATTTCTTTGTGAAAAGAAAACTACGGTTGTCACTGTATATCCCAGGGTGAAGAAAATGGTAGTCAGCCTGACAATGAGATGCTTACAAAGGGTCCCAGTGGAATAGCGGGAAGTAGTTGTATGAAACCATCGTTTCACCGAGAATCCGTAAATCATAAAGTTACGTTAGGCTCAAATTTCGCTTTCTTGATAACATTTAAGGATAAAGTCTAGGCGGAAATCAAGTTTTGCCTTTAACAATAAGATATGTTATAGTTCCAGTGAAAAAAAAAATCTATTTTGCCCTTAATCTCAAAGTTAGTTCAAGTTAATATCTACAAGTATAATGCTTTTAGAAACATCAGACTTGTGTTGCGTGATCCTGCTCACAACCTCCTGATTATTTTGCGTAAGAAATTCCATACATCAAATTTCTACTTCTTCCCTTCAGCACATCAGTACTAACATGTATATGTTCCGCCAAAAACTCCATTAAACGCCGTAGATATGGAAAGTTTATGTAGTCTTAGATATATGGTACAACTGGAGCAGATGTCCAGGAGTTTCAATTGATGACTACAACTTAAAGTTGATGGTTGTAAAACCCTGATGGTTGTTAGGCCTAAAGCCCAAACAACCGAGCAACAACAGACAACAAAAGAGAAGCTTGTGCCACACTTGGCTGTGGCGAATTAACAAAAACAAAAGCCTTTTTTTTTAATTATCTTTAAAAGCCTTTTTTTTCTCGTGTTTAAGGTTTGGTACGGATTTCAATGTCATGACTTCAGCTGCTACAATCTATCACACGAAAGTTTTGAAACTTTTTCTCCTAGAAACATCTGCACGCCTTTCAACTCTTACCACACTAATCTGTGAGTTTCTATGACACCTTACAGTACCACAAACAGACTCTAAAGGACCCAGTGGTCTGTTACTGGCTTAATTCCCTTTCTTTTCCTTCAAATGACAAAAATATCGAAGCTCAACGCCGTTGTCTGTAAGTCTCCAAGATCCAGCTACTTTCAATTCTCGATATTATCTTTTCATTTCGTGAATAATCCCGTCACAAAAACCACGCTTCATTCATATTAATCAGTGCTGCCGAATCCCTCGTTACAACACTCTCATCTGGTTTGTCTACATAATTACCGAGAGAATCCAATCAGAGCGTTCCTTTCACATGACGTCAACATTAGATTCATTTTATGTTTATTGTGTGAAGGCTTCATTTACATACATATTCTACGTTTTCACATAAAAGTCTCGTAAGCATCTCTTTGAGGTAATACTACTCTCTTATATGTATACTGTTGCACAACATGTCTCAACTGTCATACATGTTTTTGAGATAAAAGTTTCATCCATGAATTCTCAAACTTAAAAGACCTAATTACCAATACTATGAGTCATCACTATCTAATCCCTTACTTGGACAAGCTATTTGTGTCTCCTGGTTTAAAATAGAGTATGAGGATTTCACCATAGAGCCGAACTTCTATGTAGCTCTACACTTCACCATCTTCTGAAGACTCCTACCACACCATATAGGCCCGTATCTTTCTTCACCACACCACACAACGCCATACCTCATCATACTAAAGGGAAACATAACTCATCATACCACACGGCACTGTTCCTCATCCTACCAAACAACATCATACCTCACCCTGACCTACAACCCTATCTCCACCTCACTATACGACAACACAATGAAACTCACCACACTACTTGGGCAGCATACAATGAGGTACCACCACCCACCAACAACATACCTCACAGCACCATACAACAAACACCGGTTCTCTCTTTTTTTCTTCATACATACGACACACTGTAGCCGCGCACCACACCACCACAGCAGACTTCCAGTTACACACCTGTGGACGCAATTTAACTGGAGCGAGAGCCTTAAAGAGAAACACCGCGCTCTCTGTGTAAAACTGAGCGCAGACGGGCCACAAGGGGTTGGGTGTCATCGAGGATCAATTAGCCACGTGTGCCGATAAGGATTCTCGGGCTTTTGGGCTCCAGGAGGTTAGCATTGTGTTGATCCCGCTCCACCTCAATTGTGGAGAAGCGTAAGGTTGTTACCAAATTAGATTTTGAGACTGAGTTTGGTGATGAGGGAGCGAGAATAGAGAACAGGTTGGGGCTATTACTGAAGCGGGATTCGGTGGGGAAGGGACACAGAAGGAAAAAGAAAGGGGAAAGAGAACCAAACGAGAGAGATATATACGGTAGCTTGAGAGATAAGAATGAAAATGGGAGAGGAAGAATGAACCGAACGAGAGCGATATACGGCAGCTTATAAGACCGAAAAATGGTAGAGGAAGAATGAAATGCGAAACAGTATCTATAAGAGAACGCAAAACACAGCTTAGATATGATCATTCATTACTTACCATTGCTTTATGGTATATAAACATTTTTACACCGTCCATCTTACTCCGTTTCCATAATGTCTGTTTCGCTACCTACTTCACATTACATAATAATAATCCACCGAGGTCATAATCTATAATAATCTGACCTTTCGAACATTAAAGTCCAAGTGTAAGCCCCAGTCAGACACACATGAATAAAATCAGTGCAATATACATAACCTGCTACATCCCGTCTTATACATTGGCTTATTCACAGCATATGACAGCAAACAGGACGCTCGGACGCCAACAAAGGGAAAGAAATTTGGAACATTGCGCACAATTATGTAAACTGCAATTATAGAATTATGAAACGTAATACCTAATTACGAAAAAATAATCGTGGTTTGCCCAGAGATTCAAGTCCATAACAAAATCTCAATGTTAATTACGATGATGTCTATCATACAGCCATATCTAATACGAGTAGAATTATGATCATCATCTTTACAGAGGCGTTATGATCGCTCATCTCTACACAGTCACATAAAGCGTGGCTAATGAGAATCGATTTCGTTATTTAACCACAGGAATCCTTCTACGGGACTTCAAGGCTGCGTTGCAATCATTACCAAGGAAGCGAAGGACTCCTTTTCGGGTGGAAAGTTCCTTTTCGCGCGCTGACGACGATACACAACCCAGCCGAAGAGGACTTTCCACTCGCGGTGTCACCACCCACAGGACAAGCCCAGTAACGTCTCTTTAATGTTACGAAGTTAAACACAATTTGCGATGAGTCGGTTAAGCTGTCATTTCTCTGTAGCGGAAATCTACTTTCCGGTTTGCTTATTATGTTAATACGATTATCTGGATTTCACGAACAGGAGCATGGAAGCTAAGTGAATTACATTAACAGCCTAAATGTTTCGCTTTCGTCTCACAGATACATGTTTGTGTTGTACTTTATATGTGCGAACGAGGGAAAAACAGACGTTGCAATATGTTGCAGTGCATACACATCAACGTTGAAACTGATCATAAAACTATTTTGGAAAGAGGCGATTCATCACAATTTACACGCACAGCCACACACACACACACACACACATCCACACACACACACACACACACACACACACACACACACACACACACGACCTGTGCCAGACATGGCACGCCAGAGAACAAACTGTCATTGACAAGAGCTTGTGTCAAGCCTGTGTCCGTCACCGCAGTCACCTCCTACCAGCCATGGGTCCTACAGACATATGCAAGAATAACCCTACACCTACACCAACTACTGCGCACAACTAAGCAAGCAAATAGCTTCGTTTCCCCGTTATTATGTACAGGTGAACTACCGTAAGGCAACGCGAGTACAAACATTCATCACTCATGTTCGCCATTAGATATATAACTGTATATTAACGCAATATTACGGATATTCAACCAGTATGAGTAATTTTACATCACTTTACATCACAATGCTGACAGCCTTGATCCCTGGCAATCTACAGACCTTAAGTCCAGACAAATGACAACGATACATCACGTTACCTCACAAACGTAACACTGTAAGAATCAAGACTCGAGCATCTCCACCGCATCTTTCTACAATGGGTGGTTGATACGCCCATTAACTTCTAGGGTCATTAAAGTCATCAGCGTCCAGCTAGAATCATTCATCAAAGAAAAAAAACTGAGTAACTTCAGGTATTCAATGTAAGATCCTGCACACTCGCTGCGTTACTGGTTCCGTAATACTTGGTGGTTCCGCAAGGTGGGTTTTAACCCTCGCAAAAATCACAAAAAAGGCCGCCAACTTCTAGACAGAACCAGCGACCAAAAAACTCTAATTCAGGTATCTAACACACTTCTAAAACCACCTACACTCTCACTATACATAAATATATATATGGTCCTTCCTTGTACGACTAAGGTGTACCCAACATACGTCTAACAACTGCTGTGAATGCTGCTCAAGAGGCGTTCTATACATAAAGAAAACATAAGAGTGGAAATAGATGCTACAGAACAAAACTGTCATGGACGTACCTCTGTGTTGCCTTGTACTTCCATCAGAGGCAGTGCTACTGAGGAGTTCCATCATCATCGTCATAACGTTCTCGATCAACTCCTATAATAACTCAGCGTCCATCCTTTGACCGAGTGCTGGAAGAGATCAAACAGTTGAGTTTAGTGGAGATGTTCAATTACAAACCTCAGATAAGGACAGATCTATCAGATGGCGTTAAAGAGTAGCAGTTTTATTCAAACTTAATGTAAAATTCCTAAAAATCTATCATAGTAACTCCTTATGCCGCGTTTGTTCACACATTTATTTCATTACATAATTTAGATTTCTTTCGAAATGAACATACTCGGTGGATTCTTAATGAAAAAAAAAAGTCTACTTAGATGGGAATCTGGATTACAACAATCATTAACCTAATCGCTTTGGAGACAAATTCCTGAGCAACATATCTCAAGCAAAAATCAATTTGCCATTTTATGTATTTTTCTTTCATATCACAGTTCGTTCTACACCTGGATACAAATAGCAGCACAGTAGACAAAGGAAAAAAATGTGGATATTGTAATCTTAATGACGCAATCATTTCTTTTAAGCTTAAATAAAAATTTTTGCTTTTCTGGTCTTCCATGACTTTCCTTGTGGCGGCAGGAGCAGCCATTTTCCAAAATGTCCTCCAACTAGGTATTTTACCATTGAGGTCATGGTGCAAGTCAATCTACGGTGAGGGTTATTCATGCAGTTTCAACTTATATTATCGAGGTGTTTGCTAATGGCGTTGAGGGTTCGCTGGTTCGAATCCCGACATAAGCAGGGTTTAATCTTCGAGATTTTCCTTTATAAACTTGTGTTTCAGAGCAACACATTTACTTGCGTTTCTGCATGTGGGCAGATGGGTCTTACGAGCGCGGTTCATCCTGCTGGAGAAATGATAAGCTCGGATGTGCAAGAGTAATACAAATATCCTTCCAGTTTTTGACTGCGTGTGACCACGCGCTTGTCACGTAACGCGTGCAGGGCTCATGAGTGCGTAGAACCTGTTTACATATCAATATTGAAATATTTGTCTTAATTACACATGGACAAAGGATTTCACGTGAGGGTATGGACAAAAGGGTGTATGATAACAGGGATCTGTTCTAGATATAAATATTTGGTAATCTATGTCCCAAAAACATTTCTAGTGATGTCTAATAATAATCTAGACTTATCCTGATCATCATACAGGTGTGGCAGAATCATCACACTGGTTCACTAAACTCAACCAGATTATCAGGACCTAATACAAAATTTACCAATCATCAAAAGAGATTCAGGAATGAATGTAATTATCATATCATCCCATCACCTCTTTATAAAGATGAGCCTTAATGACACGATTGGCGATAACGAAACTTTTATCATTAAAAAACCAACTTTATGTTATCTGCTTTCGGTGGCTCATGTTCTTTACTCCTCTTTCTCACATCGAGCAACGGGTAAGCTGCACGGAGTGTTGCATCCCCGGCTGCCTCTGGGCGTGTGACAATGTTTCCTCTCGTCAGTAGCAACACATCTTATGTACTTCTCCAGACGTCCAACTCATTCGAGACAGAGCAGTGATGATGGTCCGGGTTACAAGACCGTGGCTGACAACCTGATAGGTTTCAATAACACTGACTGAATCCCGCTAAGCGAGACGGGATGGGAACGAGAAGACGACATTCAAGCAACCAAAAAGGACAGACACCACAACTCAAGGAGACTATAGTTTCAACAAAGTCAAATCACAGTGGATAAAGAAAAGGATATCAACTCGTAATGACGTAGGCTGAAGTGATAAAAAATATCACACTCAGAAGATAGTGGAAAAAAGAAGCTTCATCTTCTGCTACTTTTTCTTGCCTGAATAAGTACTGAATAATTCACTGTGAGAAACATATATGCTCCACCTTGATGTTCGTGGCAGGCAGAGTCATCCTAATACTGCAGGATATAAGCCTCGACTCATAAAACTGAGTGTGAGGAACTTAATTACACAAGAGGAAAAGAAAGTCTCACATCAAGCACTTGGCGTCTCTAAATACAACGAAACGTAACGCAAAGGCAAATTCCATTACTGCTAACTATGGCACTGCATTTGCTGGGCTGGTGTCGTATATCACATAAACTCGTATACATTGTCTTGTGACAATGACTTTCAAAAGAATCAAACAAGACCATTTTATACATCAACACATGATGAAAGTTCTTTTGGAAATAAAATTGCAGCGCGTCTTCGACTCCTCAAGCAGAAGGATCGAATCTTCGTCTACTTCCTTGACATGGACACTGATTAGCAACCAATACATTACATCTGCTCCAGGAAATGGATGTGAGCATGATGTTCATTTGCAGGAATTGTCCACTGAGACATATTCTTCTGAACATCTAAACCAAAATGCAAAATCATGACAAGGGAAAAAGAATTATCACTAATTTCATTAATTGATTATCATCAGATTAACAGCCATACATTCGCGGAACTGAACGCTATTTCTACTGGGCATGAGTGAGTCAGACAGCATCGTCCAGCAGACATAGCCATCAGGTGATGTTACATAGATCATCTTCATGACCGTGAAGAGAACACAGGTGAAGTACGTAAGTAAGGTGTATATTTTCCTCTTAACATTACAGCGAATTCAGAGGATTATGTTAGGTCTGATTGGCCTTGCTGGCGATGTCGGAAAGCCACAGAGGATTTCATTCTCTTGATATAATCAGTGGAAAACAGTGTTACGCTGAATATCACTTCTTGATCATTATCTTTGGTTATATTTTACGAGTAATGAAAATATATAAAAAAAAAAACAATATTCTAAAACCGACTGCAATATGATACTAAAGATTATAGAATAAAATATAAGTTGCTTATCAGGATTACCCCACCTCCTCTTCATTACGAACATCATATCCACTTTGCTTTGAGAAACGTTAGGTAAAGCTAATTGATAAATATTTTTTATTAGAGAAAGGTCGGCAGGCTGGGTCAGGTTGGTTTGGTGACTTGGCTACATTTGGTAATTGACAAGATTGGTTGGTTATGTCTGCTTGGGTGTAAGGATTTAATAAAGAAAGGATATGGTCCCAAGATCATGCATGATAGTCTAAAATCCTTTTCCAACACTGGAATAATCCTGTATTACCTTAAAACAGCTTAAAAAAGCCTCGAAAATATTCTCCTCCACTCCAAGAAGCCATCCAACAAACCTTTCCCTCCCATCAACAATCAAGATAACTTCGTAGCTCAATCTCCCGCCACCTCTCCTTGAAAGTCTAGTGTATGTGTGTGTGCGTAAAGCTTCGTCATGGACACTTGTCAATGACAGCCCGTTCTCGAGTGAGTGTACTTGGGGGTGCACAAGATGGCACATGGGTTACTGCTCACGCCATATGAATTCGATTCACTTTAGAAAGATAGTGCTCCATGCTTAATAATGAAGGTACATTGCACGATTAGTGGGAGGAGGAATTAAAAAATCTTTACGAACATCAAAGATTATGAAAAGAATAATGTCATCTCATAAGCTTGTTATAGTTTCCTATATAAGATATGGAGGTTTGCAAATTCGTTTTCTTTGATTGTAAAATTCTTTAAAGAAAACTATATTTAGGGGTAACATGTGTATTATAGTCCCATTAAAACTACCATCATAAAAACGCAACTGCTAAAGATAGTTTTTCTTCAATTACAAATATTACATAATAGTTAGTAAATTATATCATGAGCTTCTTAATCTAAACGCTAGTGCATGGTACATATATATTCTTATCCTACACTTTTTCATATATATGCACTTACTACTTCCTTCCTTCCCAAGGAGGCTTCTTTATGAAGTTTCTGCAGCACTCAGAAAGCCGGTCATGTCCACCAGTAAAGACCACTGGCCATAAAGTGTAGTGATGTTGTGTGTGTGTGCCTATGTGCGAGGATTTCATGATCAGTTAGCGGAAATTCGTAACGAACAAGATTATAATACAGGAGACTTTAACATAAGGGTATCTAGGTGGGGAGAATCCCTTTCCAGTAGCTCTAGGTGTGGACTGCCTACATTTGCTTGATAGTACTCTATTTCAATTAATCCAGAAACGTATTTGTGACGAGAAGCAAGAGAGTCATTACCCAGTCAAATGGTCAATCAATTACAAAAAAACAGTGATTTGGTTCGACAACAAAGCCACAAAATTCTTAAAAGATTTTTTTGTATCTGTATTTACGATCGAAAGACAACCCATGTCCCTAATCTAGTTTCGGTGATAAGAGACTAAAAAGTTCCACAACAAACTGACATAAAAGTGGAAGACATATTTTCATCAATAAACGGAATAAATAAAACGGCAGGCCTTGATAAGTTGCATCCAAGGACAATGAAGCAGGCGAAAAACTGTACAGTTAAGCTGCTGACTGCCCTTTTCAATAAGTTATTGCTATGGGAAAAGTTCCAGATGAATGGAAGTTTACCAATGTAATAACGATATTCAAAGTTAATTAGTCACAGCCTAAAAAAACATAGACCAATTAGCTTATCGTCTGTAGCTGGAAAACTTACGAAAACCGTCATTCGAGATAGAATAGTATGCCATCTAGAGGACAACACCTTAATAAACGATTTTCAGCATAGTCTTCGATGCTATCGCTCACGTCCAACAAATCTGCTTAATTTCTGTAAAATATAATAAATATGTAATGGCCAAAGTAAAGCGGTTGATGTCAACTACCTAGATTTTTCAAAAAGCATTCGATAAGGTACAGCGTAAAAGGTTACGAGCAAAAATCATGCCATATGGCAGTGATGAGGTTGTACTTCAGTCGATAGGAAACTGGTTGACTGGCCATAAACAGAGACGTGATTCATGCTCAAGCCTCAGAATTGTTAGATCTAAAAACTGGTGTGCTATAGGGATAATTCATGGGTCCCGCTGTCTTTTTTATCTATATCTATGACAATAACAATGGACTGGATTTCAAGATATCAAAATACGGTGATGATGCAAAGCTGGAAAAAATATCTACAAACGAACTTGAACGACTACAGTTTCAAACTGAAATAGACAGACTGATGAGATACACTCGTAGGTGGCAAACAAATCTTAATATCGATAAGTGCAAAGTTTTACATATCGGGCAAAAGGCAAGCTACAGTATGAATTCTGCTGAACTGCTAAAGGTAAATGAGGAGAAAGACCTGGGCGAAATAATCTCTGGTGACCTAAATCCAAGCAGTGCACAGAAGCAGTAAAAAGAGCGAACGAAATTCTTAGAATAGCTACCTATACACTAAGATTTGAATGAAATGTAAATGTACCTTAATGGCAGAGTATCCGTTACTCCCCATACCATTATGGTCCTTGGCTGATTTTACAATATAGCTCAAGGGGCCTAAAAGCTCCTGAGTCCACACTTAACTTGTCCATCCACCACAAACAAACTGTTCCTTAGGGCGAATGCAATCGAGTATTGACACATTTGCCCTAAAAAATCTTATCTACTTGATACGTAACTTTCCGTCTACAAAATGGTGCTGTCCTCTCAATGTTCTACGGGTATCATTTCAACCGCAAATATCGTAAGCAGTCTGCATATCTCCCTACCATCTAGGTATGGGACAGTGGCACGTATCCGATTAATGCATCCCATAGTTTGTGTGTGGAAACTAGACACTCGAAGAGTGACCTTTATCATACTTTCTTCTTCCTACGGTCTTTCTGCTTTTAACACTAGGACCACAAACACCGAGGAACCCATTTAGTTGGGTTCTTTTTCTCCTATTTTCTTTTACACGAGATAACCATAACTGGAAAATGCTTTGCTCTGTCATTTCGGTCTTTATCACTAACTTTGTAGGAACGCCTTGGGATGTGTATGTAATGTTCAGCGACTGCGTACATTTATTTATTCCACCCTGGTATTATGGAATAATGATAAATGAAAAATGATGTCTGTATGTGTATGTGTGTGTGTAAAGATTCGCCGAGACTAAGCTTTTCACGAGATGTTGTCAATGACTGCCTATTCTCGTGTGTGTCATTACAGGAATATATGTCGGGAGCGCGTGCTCAGGGTGCCATTTCTGGCACATGGCGGCCCGTATGTAATTGTAGTGTAGTGGCCACTTGACGCTGATGTGTGTTGTGTAAGCTGTGATGAACTGCTTCATCCCCAAATATATATATTGTTAACAATTAACAAATCTCTATGTAAAATATATCATTATAGTACCATGAATGAAATGGGGTATACAAAAGCCCAATTGTCCATTTACATTAGGAAAAAACACAAACTTCTCTTATCAAAGTTGCGAGAAAACGGGTATCAAATTACTATCGTAAAGCCATATGAGATGTTTTTCTTGCTTTACTTAGTTACAGAAAAAATAAATGTAATCCAAAGTTTCTTTGTCTGTTAAAGTTATTATTCGGTAAGTTACCCATAAACTCTAACTTTTCCTATAATAGTAAATACTATTTGAACTTCAAGATAGTTAAGTATATCTCTGTTCTATTACCATTTTTAATAGAATATATTTCTAAAACTTAAAATTGCATATCTTTGAAAAAATTAAGATTTTTTTCTAAACTTTGCATAAATAATCTTTTTCTTGCAGCATAATACATCTAAAGTTAGAATAGATCTCAAATTATCAAAGGGTAATTTGTCTAATTTGAATTTCTTTTAACTTTATCTTGAATAGGATATCCTCTTCGGAGTGAGTCCTGTATATAGCTACATCATGGTGAACGGTACTAAAGGTTAAACTTCTCAATGAAGTACGAAAAATACTTTACCGAGTCGTTAGTTAATCTCAAGATATTTTGGAACGAAACAGTTTATCACATTTTACACAACACACATCTTTAAACTTACTGCACTACACTTATACAGATGTCACCCGTTGCTTGTAATGGGACTCGGGTCACACACACCTAAAAACGGGCTGTCACTGACAAGAAATCGTTCCAAGCTTAGTATTAGCGAATCTTTACACACACACACACACCCACACACAACCTACCTACTCCTAATATTCAACTGTAAACTCTTGAGTTTATAAGAATTTCAAGTTGTTCCATTAGAAAGATTATAAACTCTTGAGGTTATATGAATTTTCAGTTTACTGTCATTAAAAAGATTTCCTTCCATTAGAACGAACTACACATAATCACGACTGCTCATAACAACATGCATGTTTCTATAAAATGATTAGTTGGAAGCTTTGGTACTATATACATCAATATATCAGTTTCGTGGTTTACATGGATATGTGAAATACTACTCTTAAATAAAGAATTTCAAGTGTATTAAGATCCACTAAGTTTGGCACGGGCCTCTGTCAATGACAGCCCGTTCTAAGGTGTGGGCTGGGAATATCACGGTTATGTGTATGCTCGGAGTAGGACTCGTGCATAAATGCATTGCAGTGGGCCTTTCCATTAATCTACATATAATACATATGTGATGAATTGCTTCATCTCACAAATTCAATTTACGAGTGCAGTGATATATAATACGATACCTTTTGCCTGGATTACAGATATATATAAGTGATAGTTTCTTAATAATCATGTAATGATAAATTTCATGTAATCATCTTTAACCAAATATTTCAAGGACATGTTCATCTTCTTTTAGTTAATCTTCTATCTTTTGTACATTTAAAAATATAATGGTTCAGATCAATTTGACTAAACGTTACACTTGTATTGGTTAAACGAAAGTTTGTAATCTTCAACACCAATGGGAACAAAAACAAAAAAAATACCGTTTTCTTATAGCAATCGTAAGATGAACTGATGTAATTCTAGTAAACAACATTTCCTTACATGGTTACGGTCGCATTTACATTATAAATATAAAAACTCGACCAGATAACTTTAAGATCGTTGGGCCTCTGCTTGGTCCGACACAGGCCTCTGCCCGTTGGCAACCCGTTTCCTGGATGTTGTGCATGGTATGCCGATGTCTTGCGTGTGTCTGTTCAATGTCTTCTGAGATGCAGGCAACCCCTATTGGAGATGGTGCTGGGCGCGCTATTTTCATCTGGGAGGTGGGAATATTCAGCTTTGGTCCGGAATGAAGTCAGGGACTCTTGCGCGGAGACTTAGTATCACTTGGCAGTCCAGCATATAGTGTTGCAGTGGGTGCGTTCACGGCTCCTGACAGCAGACGCAGTCTCTGATGACGCCGTCAATTCTTTGCCAGCTACACTAGTACCCCAGTCGTAGACGGTGTAAATCGACTAGGGTTTTCCTTCTCATGCCTCTGTCGTTATATGGTGGCTCCAGTTTCGTGGCCACCTTGTACCACTTGGCTAACAGGGATCCGGCATTGTAGGCGTCCAGGAGATTCCTCTTGGTACGAAGCCTTGCTGCTTTCTGTAGCTGATGTTTGACTTGTTGCAGATTCACAGGAACATGCACCTGGATATTGCTAAACGGTGTGTAACTAAGTCACGGAACACCCAATCACATGGGAATCATAGGCTATCACCTGACGAAGAAGCCATACAAGCCTATCAGAATCCAACTGCAGGCGTGGCAGTGCATATGATCCCCAGCCAGACAGCAACTATTACCAGGACAAGATCTTGACACGGGTACGCCATTACTGACACAGGTCGAGTGTGTGTACTCGGGGTGCCATTATTGGCACGCTGCGACCAATGTGGGTTGTGTAAAATGTCATGAATTGCTTCATCCACAAAAAATCAATTCATGGCTTGAGAGGTATTAATATGAATACTCATCTTAGAACAGCTTTGCTGCATAAATACGTACAACCCAATTCATGGGCACAAAAAGTTGTGTATATAGATATATTGTACAACTTTTATACACAAAATTCACTAATATGTACCAAAGTTTTCCTTGAAAACCAAGTATAATTTTTTTATCATTATAATACTTAAATGAATCAAATACTTTCACTCAAATTCCAATACTCTTATCTATATTTCTTTTCATTTTTTATTATTAGGATGTGAAATGTATATATCTCCGAATGACAAAAGTTACGCTTACAATCTTTAAGCTCGAGTATATATTAAAGTCTTACCCCACTGAGGAAAAGAAATTGGTTTACCGTTTTCTAATAACAATCATAAACTCATACATCTAGGGATGTGTTGTTGCGAAGTTACAATACAATTACAGGAACGTTGTACCGCCTCCTGATGCTCTCAGGTGCACACATATCAAAGGTTAAGTCAGTGAAAGAATTCTCTCCTCTTCAGTACTGCTGATCAGGAATGGATCACAGCAGGACGCCAACGGTGACTCTGGTGACACACACTGCTGGTGTTGGACTCTTCCCTCTTCTCACCAGACCTTTGTCCTGATGATAGCCTCCATCTGGTTGAAGATCATAGGCACTGCCATGTCCAAAGCTGGATTCTGGGAGGCTTATTCAGTTGCGACATGATCCGTAATTTCTTCAAATTGGTCTACTCTTTCCGTGGAGACTTTGAGAATTGGCCGATTAGGTTGTCGTCAGACATGAGAAACAGCTCTGGTAATTACCATTAACTGTCTGGAACGTAAGATAAGCTCCATGGTCAATCATGGTTCGCGTGAGACAAACACCGTTATCAAGATGATAAAGTCTGGGGTTGGAGTGGGTGCTCTAGTCGAATCAGTAAGTCATTAACGCTAGTAACAAATCTTATCATAACAAACCATGCCAGATTTTATTCGTTAGAATTCCATCAGGATGCCTATCAACTGTCGTAAGAAAATGGTAAGCAATTTTCTCTGCTGAGTAAGACAATAATAGATACTCAAACGCAATCATGAATATTATATTTTCTCTGACAGTTTTAACTGATTTACTCATCACATTGAAATCTTAAAAGAAAAAATGTGCAAATTTTCTCAAATTATTTCAAAATCAAAAATTTTGTAAACAAAAGACTTAAACCCCAAAAATTCTACAGAAAATTGGTACAGATTGGCAAGAATTCTCTTAAAATGGTACAGAAACTCGTTGCTAAGAACTTAATGGAGATATGCAAACTGTTTGAACACTGCCATGAAGTATTTAATGCGTCCAAATGAAAGGAAATCCTCTAAAAACGTGTTATATACGCATAACTACTCCCCTCGCTTTAGTTATAAAGCTTTAAATATTTTGATACATTATTGCTTTTTCTTTGAACAGAGATGAGGCTTGCTATGTCTGTTGTAAAAGTACCATGTGAGGAAATATCACTGATTTACGCATAAAAATATATGTAACAACCTCTTCTGAGGAAATCCTGTCCCCTCTACAAGTCAATACAAATAATGATCAGAGATCACGCTATCAAAGGTGGGTTTGTGCAACTCAATTTAAAATTGACCTTTGTACTACGCATTTCCTCATAATTACCATCTACAATGAAAAAGATTTTTTTTTCATATTAGGTCATATGAAGTATTCCATTAATAACTTAGGGTAATCCCCTCAGAAATTATTCTTTCGCTATATTTGTGTATAGCAATTTGGAATTACCATAACAAGTTATATAATGTACATCTTTTAAAAAAGAATAGCAGTTATGTATGCAAATTGTCAACAATGATTGGTTAATTTGCTTTATTTGTATTATTTGTATTAATAATTTACAAAAGAAATATTCTATTTTCATTCTATTGAAAACAGTTCCTTGAATTTTATTACAAAGCTGAATAACAAAATTATGAGTACCATCAATAAAAGAGAGAAAACGCTGCCTAGCCCAGCCGCTGGGGCTAACATGGAGGTGCTCAGGACCTACTACACCGCCGCCATCAGATCACTAATAGACCAGTGTGCTCCAGCACTCATTGACCTGAGGGATGATCAGGTGACCAACATGGAGGTCATCCAAAATGATGCTCTCAGGACCATGCTGGGAACTCCCATGTGGACCAGGAACTGCAAACCTGCAGATGGAGACTGGGCTGCCATCCCTAACAGCAAGTGTCAAGCAAACGACAACGGCGGCATCCATACTAGAGACGGACACACCACACCATCGGTATAGTTTACCACCTCCATGGGACCCTCCACCAACCACCTTCGAAGTCACAGCATTAGGAGACAAGAAGTCCAGCCTCCAGCAGGAAAACCTGGGAATACTGGCTTTGAGAGCCATGGCCAGAGACACTTGCTGAAGCTGTAGCATACTTCACAGACGGCTCAGTGGACCAGACAGATGAGGGAAGGTCAGAGGCGGCCTTCCACACACAAGGTCATACTCGCCTCAGGAGGCTGTCGGTTGGCTGCTCCACACTACAGACGGAGCTGGTAGCCATCACCGAAGCCCTGGAACACACAGCCACCACGCACTCGAAGCTCGTGATAATACACATGTACTTCAAATCATCAGCGCAAGGGCTGCAACACAGCCTCCCAAAAGACAATATCAAGCTTTCGACCTCGATCCTCAATCAATTTTACGAGCTACAGCGACAGGGACGTCCTGTCACTATAAACTGGATCCCCAGCCACGTGGGGATCGAGGAAAACGAGGCAGCAGACGAGGGAGCTAAAGCAGCTACACGTTTTAGCAAAATCCAGGTGCATGTTCTAGTGAGCCTGCAACAAATCAAGCACCAGCTACAGAAAAGCAGCAAGGCTTCGGACCAAGAGGTATCCCTGTCAGTCAAGTGGTACATGGTGGCCAAGAAGCTAACCCACCATATAACGATAGAGGCATGAGCAGGAAAACCCTAGTCGATCTACACTATCTACGACTGGGGTACCAATGTAGCTAGCAAAAAATTGACGGCGTCATCAGAGACTGCGTCTTATGCCAGGAGCCGTCAACGCACCCACTGCAACACTATATGCTGGACTGACAAGTGACACAAAGCCTCCGCGCAAAGAGTCCCTGACTTCAGTGAAGAAGACCTTGTACTACCAGCGGCCTCTACTTCGAAAGACTGAAAAGAACCATATGGAAAACCAGCTCCGGACCATAGATGAATACCCACCTCCCAGATGAAAAGAGCGCGCCCAGTAACATCTCCATAAAAAGTTACCCACATCTCAGAAGACCAGGTATAGGAACCAGGGAACGGGCCGCCAACAGACAATGCCCGTGTCGGACCAAGTTGAGGTCCGACGATCCTAAGGAAAACAAAAAGTCGCACACGGGACGATTCGTACCACACGTTACGTCGAGAACGGGTGATTGAAAAAACTCATGCCATATCTAATCTGGGCGACTTTACACAAATACAAACACGTAAATGGTACAATAATCGTTGCTAAGAACTTATTGGAGATATGCAAACTGTTTGAACAGTCCCATGAAGTATCTAATGCGTTCAAATGGAAGGAAATCCTTTAAAAGCGTGTTTATACACGCATTACTCCTCCCCTCGCCTTAGTTATTTAGCTTTAAATATTCTGGTACTACAATATTACTTTTTCTTTTTGTTTTGAACTGTCCCCATACCTGCTAAATCTAGTGTCTGTTGGAAAAAATTGCGGTATTACTTAGTCACTGAACTATCGCACAAAATTAAATGTATATTACCTGTTATATAGGTTAAAAGCAACCTTACAAAAACTTAGTTTGTTCTTATATTCATTTTGTACAATACAATGAACTAGCCAGTGAAAATAAAATGATTTACAATGCGAAATAAGTAAATCAGTTATCTATACTTTATTTCTTGTATTCTTTAACACAATCAAATTATCTGAATTCTATATGAAAAACATTTATTTATAATTATGTTACGTTAGCAACACTTTTCTAAATCAACTGACAAATTACTAAATTCAATTTCATTAAAATATACTAACAATATTTCATGGGTAACTTCAGTTACAAGTATTCTTTCATCGGCAACGAAGATTTTGAATGCCTTCATTTTTACTGTTCTTTTTTTTACTTCATAACATTTACACAAAACACACATACATTTATGATATCTGAATGGAAGTATATATCCACAACAAATTCAAAAATACTTATCAATGATCAGGTTGGTTGGTGGGTAAGAAAAAAATGGATAAATGCAAACTGTATATACACTCACATGAAGTATTTAGTGTGTCCAAATGGAAGGAAATACTTTAAAAAAACTTTTTTGAATATGCATAGGTACTCCCCTTACCTTAGCATGAAGCTTTAAATATTCTCAACCTACGCTATTCTAATACACTCAAGAGTTATAAGATAGAGATGAGGCTTGCTATGTCTGTTGTAAAAGTACCATGTGAGGAAATATCACTGATTTACGCATAAAAGTATATGTTACAACCTCTTCTGAGGAAATCCTGTCCCATCTACGAGTCAATACAAATAATGATCAGAAATCACGTTGTCAAAGGTGGGTTTGTGCAACTCAATTTAAAATTACCCTCTTTACTACGCATTTCCTAGATAATTATCATTTACAATGAAGATTTGTATTTTTCTTTTTATATTTTAGGACATATGAAGTATTCTATCAATAATTAAGGGTAATCCCCTCAGAAATTAGTATACTTTCTCTATATTGGTGTACAGAATCTTCGAATTACTGTAATAAGATATATAATATACATTTTTAAGAAAGAATACCAGTTATCTATGCAAATTTTTGACGATGATACGTAAATCTGGTTTATCTTTATACCTTTTTTAATTTACACAAAAAAATTATTTTATTTTAATGAAAACAATTACTTCATTTTATTGCAAAGCTGAATAATAATAATTTGAGTACCATCGATAAAGAATAATATTACACTAACAACGAAACCCTGGATTAATCTTTTCTTCTGTAACTAAATATAACAGCTAAATTCTCACAGATATATGACATGATTTTATAGATACAATAACAGTTAAAAGCTATATTACCAATTTTTAATGTAAGTGTATGTCATACATAGCATACAGCCACCCAAATATATTTGTACACTCAAGTCACACAAGTGACGTAGTATGCCAGTAATGGCACCCCTGTGCACACACCTGACGTGTTCTAACGATGGTAACCCCACGAACACAAATCCTCCTTGAGCCAATAATGGCACCCCGGAAATACATACACTTGACCCCGTGCCGGTAATGGGTCACGCGGGAACACGCATCCGACCTGTGACAATAATGGCATCCCAATAAAGAGTCGACTATGACTGGTGAAACAGTACTGTGAACAACTCGTCCCCTGTCATCAGATATTTTCCAGATGATAGCCACCATAAGCATTCCCTCGTCTCTAATTCCCAAGTGACTGGGTGTCAAGTGAATGAAGACCAATCTCCCTTATCTGTGAAGACTGCAGTCAGCATATTAGAGCGTTACCAGTCCACAGAGAGCTACTGTAATGGCCACTAACCCTTACAGATGCGTAGACCAGCCACAAAATAGAGCACAAAACAAGAGAGAATCTTAGGCAAACTGAAAATGAAAAGTCCCTACAACTCAAGAATGATAATTGCTAAGACTGAAATCAGTCACCCTTACATAATTTTCTTGAAGTTATTCACGAGGGTGATAACCCTTGTAATCACAGTATATAATAAACTTAACTCACGAAACTTTCATCAATTTAGAAATATGTAAGAAAACGGCAAGATTCATTTTCCTTGCGGAATAAGACTTCTGATAACCCAAATCATTCAACATAATTCCTATTTCTTTTTTGCCTTAAAGATGAATTTTTTGCAGTATGTTTTGAGAAGTTTAAAGTATATATACAATTATCAACTAGTTAAAAGATTTTACAATATACGAGTAAATGTTGAATAATTTTAACAAGTATTGCATACAAAGTCATTATTCGAATTTCTATGGGTAAATGATTATATTTGAAATACAAAAGCTACAATTACGAAAGACATACATGAAAGCAACAATTTTTGGGCCCAAAAAGCTGGATAATAGCGTTCTATGCCATCAATAACGAAAGAATCCTCGAAAAATTGGAAAATAATTTTTTTATGTCATATTTAAACTTAAAATATATTCAACTATATACTTATAAAACTAAATTACATTTTGTCGTTGTCAATAACCCAATTTTTTGGTAAAATATTCTATTCAAATAATTGAAACAATATTTCCATGAGACAAATTTTCTGGGCCCTATTCTGCAGAATAACTAGTAATATAATGTTGTATATTTTGACTGACGAAATATTTTCAAAGTATATTCTACATAATTCAAAATATATATCTGATTTATACTTAAAACAATCTAGTTTTCAAAATAATTTAGCTATACCATTAAAATTACGTTTTACAAAGAAAATGTTTTCATTTTAATATGAAAAGTTAAGTATTAATCCACCGAGACCAACACACTATATTTGCTTTGTGCCAATAATGGCACGCCGAGCACATACATTCCCGACTTTTACTGGTCAAGGTAAACCCGAGACCAAGCTGCCAATGATAAGAGCTCTTGCCAAGCTTAGTCTTGGCAAATCTTTGAACATATCTGCAAATCTTTGAACATATCTACACGTGTTCATTCATGAAAGCATGCCTTCCTTTAACCACCGAAGGGACCACCACACTATAGTTACACATGGGTAGCTCCGTGCTAATAATGGCACGCCGACCACATTCATTCCCGACTTTTCCCGGTCATGTCACAACTGAGACCAGGCTGCCAATGACAGGAGCTCTTGCTAAGCTTAGTCTTGGCAAACCGTTGAACATATCTACACGTGTTCATTCATGAAAGCATGTCTTCCTTTACCCACAGGAAGTGTGATATACTCTCCTCTTCTACCACAGATATGCCAAAAGTTTCTCTAATAACGTTTGAATTTCATCTCCACTTCTCCAATCCAATGATGTCTTATTTTGCTTTTTCTCCATTCCCTCAACAATTTCACCTAGTCTTGAATAAATTTTTTCCTTATGTCTACTCCTCTGTATTTCTATTTTGCAATTTTCGATATTTCAATCAAGGATCAGCCTCACTGGGGACGAGTAGAATCTTCTACAGAAAAACAGTAATCTAAGAAGATGCACACTGACCTTACTAGATAAATTTTGGAGCAGCATGTTATACAACAATAAATGGCTTTGTTCCACCATTTAGTCACTTTCTTAAGCAAGGAAACTCGGACTGCTGTCTGTAACTTAGAAAGTACACATTCTCTCCACACACCTAAGTGATTTTCATTACAGGCATTCAGCTCGTTAATCAAGTAAGGAGAGTCGTGACAGTTGTCTATACCTCAGAAATCAGATATTCACTGGCCGTAATACACCCATGTTATCAGCATTACAGGCATTCATCTCAGAAGTTAGTAATGTTAACAATAACTCTGGCAAATCGTGATTCTTTTAAATTTTGTTTACAACAAGAACCACAACTATTCATCATCACCGTAAAATTGGCCTCATTTGCAAGATTAACGTTTCAAGTTGCAGAAACATAAAAAAAAAAGAATGTTCTTATTATTTTGAAAAGATTCCAAGGGTCCATGGTTATTAATGTCAGGGTCCATGGTAAAACCAATTCCTGATAAAAATCACCCAAATATTTAAGTCTAAATAAACAGGACTTTAATTGTCTCAAAAAAAATAAAAGACCCTTTATAGAACATGAAGACAAGACTACATGTATCCAATGCATTATAAGCAGAGGAGGAAATTGTTTCAAACTATTAGATTCCACTTCTTATCAACAACAATCCTTTCATGTAACAGCAATAATCATTTTGATGATAAAACTGTCACACAAAACAGGATTCGCTCTTTATGATTAAGGTTTTGTTACACAAATATCTGGATGCCAGAATACAAAATACAAAATGAAGTACGCAAGTCAAATCTCTCATAGCACTGATACAAGCACTGTAGAAGTTACCAAGACTATCTCATGCATTTAACATCAATATACAATCAAGCTTGTATTATATATAATGCTAAAATGATAAAACCAAAAATATTCACAAAATGAAAATGCCAAAAATCTATTCACCCTCACCAAGGCTAGAATATGTAATCCTGGCCTGCATAGTCTGGGTTTTCCTGCCCACATATCATAGATGGGACTAGCACTCCATCATGTAGGCTTCTTGCACATATAATCTATCCGTCTATCTATCCATCTTACTTTATTGCCAAACAAATGGGGTGGAGAAGGTACAAACATCCTCCATAACAATGCTCACACACATCTTCAATTATGCCCACTGTGTATAAGCGAACCACAAACATACCCTTATAAAATGCTTCTTACTTTTTCACCTTAAACATAACAGTAATAAGTTGTTTGCATATACATCTAGTATGTGCATCATGCCACTGCTGGAACATTCTAAAAGTAGTTTGTTTTCTCAAGATCTCCACAAGAAGATACAAAGGAGGATACCATGTGAAACCAAGCTAGAGGTGCTTTAACAAACTGAGAGTAGAGATGTCCCTACAACAGCTGACCTCATGTTTAATCTGAGCAAGCAAACATAGATTCCCTCAATACATATGCACCGGCTATGGCTAAGAATCTGTTGCCTTGCATGCTTTACCAGTGAAAATAACAACCAAAGAAGGATGGACTCTGCTTACCCACTATCCTAAACAACCTTATGCTCTACATTCTCCTACAAGACAGTCACCTATCATTTGAAACATGGGTAAACCAGCTCTTGGTAAGCATTCATCTATAATGCATTTGCACCGATTTATATTTGGTATTCAACTTTAATGTTTTATTTGCGTACTACAATCAGTTTGTCAGAAACTGTCATATGGTATAGCACTGTGGAACACAACTCCCTTGTGTATTAAAAATTGTTTGCTTTTAAAGTAACTCAGATTCTAAATTAGTAACCACCATCACAGTGATATTCTGTACAACCAAATTAAATTTACCACAAAACCATCAGCAAAAAGCTACTGAAAAAAATCTCACAAAAAATCTAAAAAACAATGAATAGTATTATCACAATTGTACGGTAAATTTCAAAGATGAAATTCTATCTATCTATCTATTCATATCTCTTATGCCTGTTCCAATTAGAACACCCTCAAAGAGGTGGCCACGGCAATAGTCTCTCCAAAGAAAAGAACTCCAGTGCTGCTTCTTAGCTTTTAGTGCCTCACCCTTAACAGGCCACCGGCAGAGGTCAAGTCTAATGCAGCATTTGCAGAAGCTCCTACCTAATATTCCTAATGACTACTTCTACCTAGCGCTCCTAACTAATACATTTCATTTATATCATGGCGAACACCACTGTACCAACACTGTGCACTGCCAGATTAGATTTACTATAAACTGGTTGTTAAAGAGCAGTCAGTCAGCATGATAAAATGTTCCACTGAATTGTTTCTAAAGCAAGCCAAGAAATACAAAAATCTATCCCATTGGGAGTATGTTTTATATACAAAAGTTTCAAACAATGAATTATCAAAGAAATCTCCTTAAAATGGTGACCATATCATACTCATGCCAATGACTAGAATAGTAAACTCAATGAAAAACCATCTTCAAAAAACTAGGTTTGAACTACATTGTCAGTATGACAATATCTCCCACAAAATGTCAAACTGAGCCACAAATATCTAAAAATGAAAATTTATTTCACATATATTAGTTACTTTTAGAGAAAAAATGTAAATTATTTTTCAATTTCATCAAGAATGTTCACTATTTCCTAGTTGAGCAAGGTAGCATTAGGAGCAGATGACAGAGCCTTGGAGGAAAATATACATTTAACACCAGAGTATTCTTGCTTTTAAAATGGAGACTAATAGAGTACACAAATCAAATAAGGTGTGTAAAACAGTTGGATAAACAAAAAAAAATCTGTCTAAGAAGTGCTGAGAGAACCAAGATATACAATAATATTAATCACTACTATCTTCTCTATAAGTTACATTTCAAAAGTAAAATTACAGTGCTGAGAAAACCAAGATATAAAAAAATCACTACTATCCTCTCTATTAGTTACATTTCAAAGGTATAATTACAAACTATGAAATCCTTTTCCAAAAAAGTACTTTGAACTGAGTAAACAATATCCCAACTACAAATCTACTAAAAACTACCACTACATACTACACATTCTTCTTTCAGGCAACCATTCTCCAATTCTACAAAGGAGGCTAGCACACGAGATACTAAATCTAAAAATAATATCTAGTCTTAAAATATGTCTAAAATCCAACATAGGTAACAAGATATGTTCGGACCTCATGCTAGTTCCAAGGGAAATAACTGAAATCTATCAATCCGAAAATAAAGTGGCTCCATCTCAATTTATTTAGACCCAAGATGTGACTGTTTACAATAATGTATCATGGATTCTTTCTCCCATTCTCACTGGTACTTAATTGTGGTCATTCATATCATGGTCAGAGAGA
>JAUTXX010364869.1:0-13328 GCA_032273605.1 Panulirus laevicauda | reverse complement strand
GAGAGAGAGAGAGAGAGAGAGAGAGAGAGAGAGAGAGAGAGAGAGAGAGAGAGAGAGAGAGAGAGAGAGACTTTGAAATCAATTTGTGACTTGAATTTATGGTAAAATGAGGGTAAACTGCTTGGCCATTATGTTATTAAAGTACCTTAAAGTTTTTCTCAGTCTCTTAATCACACACGAGGATAATCTCTGATTTAGAATCTCAAGGCAGTGTTATCTCCCAACATCTAACTTCATATGAGCACTGTGCGTTATCAAACCACATGACGTCCGTAAACACCAACCATCTCACAATCACATTGGACCACACACGACATTCCTCCAATACACTAATTCTTATCAGACTTACCAAGAAACTGTTGTTGCTTTCCACAATGAATTCAAACTTTCTCGTAGAGTCTTTAGTACCAATAGTATATGTCAAACCTTGTTTCTCAGCTGGGCAATAACGCACCAACTCTCACCCCGGGCCTAAGGTGCATGGTAGGAAGACAGCGGGTAAACAAGTACTGTACTCTGGTCTTTTGCCCTCATGATAAGGAGTATCCATCAAGATATTTCAAGGTCTGTCTCATCGTTCTTCTAATGACAGAAAATGGAGCGACCGGATGTCGCAGAGGGACGATACTATAATTTCGAGAAAAACGGGGAAAACAGGGATAATCCCAACAGCATGACGCAACTGACACAATACTATACTTATAACAGCCGTTGCAGTTTACATATCAGTATACTGTACGGTTAATCACATTAAAATTCATGTAATTTGCGAGCGTTCAAAAGTTTCGTGGAAGCCCCTATATTTTGCTGGCCCTTTGGCAACTTCCCAGTTTGTCCACCTTCAAATCCGGATATCCCCGTGGCGATATGTGCAAAAGTGAGTCGCTCTCCTGATGCTGCTGGAGGGAATACCCGTTGTCGACATTCCATGTGTTGCAGGATGTTTTGCTAAGGTTCCGTAGTTACGGTGCAATAGGAAAGTGAGGTCAAGGAATATTTTTCCTTGGTATGGTGCTGGCGCAGAAAGAGAGATGAGGCAGTAGCTACAGGGTGTAGCAGGGAGATGTTCCCGAGGTTTGAGACGTTTCTAAATGGAGGTACCTTGGTCTCGTAGTGCAAGAGAGAATGACATAAGGGCAGTAATGCCAAACTCAGATGGTTAGCTCGGATATCCGAGTAGCGCAACACACGAGATCATTTATGCCACCTGAGGACGTGATTATGACTACAGGCGAGAAATGCTGTGGAGCGAAATGATAAGTCGTGTAGGTAGTGAAGATATGGGTGTGGTGATCATCAGAGGATAAAGATGGCATTACTTGACCCGTAAGAATGTTGTGAGGATGACATGGTTAAAGGTATTGTAAAGTAAATTTGGGTGGATGGAGAGGATATACCGAGTTTCGTGGCGGCTCCCTTCTATCATGGCAAGTGTTGGTACGTAGGGATAAACTATTCGATTGCAAATGCTGGTATTTCTAGATATCCTTGTTTTGCAATAAAAGGAATAAAGCGTGATGGTCCTCGCATGTGAAGAAGTACTCTTGTTAGATGCGGATGGCATGCATGAACGCAATCCCTGCCAGCGACATTCCCTTCTTGCCTTTCGCCAGGTGGAAAGGTGTGAATAAGGGCGCCTCAGGCAAGGTCAAATCTGGCGCACAAGCCCAGTTAAGTAGGCTGCAGCTCCAGCGGGACTCGTGTGCTGAGACTGGGGATAATCTCAATCATACCACAAGAACCATCTGTCTGCTATTAACTCATCTTTCTGAAAGAATATGAATCTGCTAGCTGATGAAGTTGAAAACTTGGGTTTCTCTACAAGATTCAAACTAACATTAAACATATGATTAAGTATGAACATAAACAATCAACCTAATCGAAGAAAGTAATTTCAAATAGGTCAAATTTGTGATACAGTTTATTAAAAACTGTACTGACTGAACTGTACTAGTTACATTTTTCTGTGGGAAACAAGGACTTGCTCTGATACAAATAAAATGCTAAAACTACAATCAGCATGCTATGTTTATCCGTTACCTAATCCCGACGACTTAGGATGAATATTAAAATCACTTAATGACTCATTTTCTGATAAGAGAATATTTGTCCAGAAAAACTTTAAACCAATACAAACATGACGATACCGATTCAACAAGAGGTCCTATTGTTTTACAGAAAGATTCCAGCCATAGCAACGATAGTATAGCAGGTACATCCATGGTTAGATTAGTAGATACGTTCCTTTGTTTACTGGGAGACAAGGGTATAATTGTCACATCAAAATCACGATACGACTGTGGGAACAAACGGCAACGATGGACTCCTCTCCCACAGCACGACACTCCCCCCACTATCTCCCGACATTACGAGTTACCAGTTGTGTACTAGTGTTATTTCTATTTCTTTACATTCATACATGTATATTCCAAAAACCTGCCACCATTTTCAGTAACCCTAATTATGAGGAAGATACTGCATCTTTCACATTCCATTAACTTACGTGTTTAAGAGCCATGTACTGAATTGTTTGACCGACGAAATAAATGAACAGTATCAACAACCTATAAATGCAAGGGGTGTGACACGCGGAGCTCAGTCCTGGACTAGTGGGCAAGAGTACTATTACAGGTTGTAATTATTCTTTTGCCCTGCTGGTTACCAGGAGATTGAAAAAATAAAGTACAGGGAAAAAATGAGTAGGAATGAAGGTCTTACGGCGAGTGGCTGGAGCGGAATGTGGGCTGCAAGTGTCTGCTTACTCCTAACTTCGTACGTCTTTGCCAACCCGGTGAGTCGACATACTGTTACTATTTTAATGATCCTTACTGCAAGCATCAGGAAATTTTAAACACAGGAAAACACACCTCACATTTTTTTTTGTTAGCGATCAAGAATATTACGCGTTAGTCCTCCAAGCAAAATCTCATCATAGGTAAGATATTATTACCAATGAGGTGTTATGCCATATGTTTCTTGAGATCTATTCGTAAAAATCTCAATATCTCCAAAATGCAAGACAGCTTAATAGTGTATGTCAGTATCTCTCACACCACACATTAGAATATTCAGATAATCAACATCGCACAAAGTGTCAACACCGGTAACCGCGTCATTTAACACGTACTTCTTTAGTCTACCTTTATAGTATTTCCATTCAAGTATTACTTGATATTTATTAATATAATGGAACATGAATCTATTAATGCATATCTGGACTTAGCTTGTCAGTTCTTTCTACACTTAATAGTTTCGCTTCCTGTGTTGGGTTCTCGGCAAACTTTAGAGCCATCAGGCAAGCGAAGTTCCGTTTGTGGGACAGATTGCCAACTTACAACAGCATTAAAGTCTACTACAACTGTGGCAGCACTTTCATCCCTCCTAGTGGCAGAGTTAACGGCTATCACGAGAGATTATGTGCGTTGTGTTTTCAGTCTGGAGATTATTGTACATGATCGGGAGCACTAGTTTTGACAGCGCGTCGATGAGAATTATTCCCAAAAACTGTATATAGTGGAAAGGAAGGTTTGGTGAGGTATCAAGCCAGCCAGGGTGGTGTCCAAATTTTGTATAATGATGTAATCCAAACATCATTCTATGACTGGCTGTTATATGGATCAATATTGGCGTGTGAATTCTATGGATCCAAGATAATCTGTATCCCCACACAGAAGCGTCATTACCATATTGAGAATGATTTCAAATTCTTTGATCTTAAACTCCAGATAACGTAGTTCTTTCCGCTTTTAAAACTTTTATGAATGATCAGTGCCTCTATTGTTATGCATGATCAAAGTTGATCTGTTATAACTCGGAGACCTTTTACGTCAAGAACATTGACATTTCAACATCTTCCATAATTACGAATGTATCCTTTTGATTTGGCCTTTATCACCAGCCTCAACATGGGACTCATATACCAATACATTTAAAGGAATAGATATAGTTTATGAGTTTTCAGCTTCAGTAGCTCCTTTTTACAATTACCAATTGTTCTGATGAAAACTTGGTTTTCTTTGAAGAAACGGTAAGACCTTCTTAGTTTGTCTGTGAAAGTTTACAAGTTTGTATTTTATGATATGGTTTTGATGTACGAAAGTGTCATCAGCACACCTACCTCTTACTCATATTACTTTCTGGGTATGATTATTTGAGACCTTTATTAGTAAATTAAACGTTATGGTAGGGTCAGTGCCCTACCTTGAGGAGTTTCAGGTTGCATGTCTTGAACTTGCCTTTAGTAGCCTTGAAAAAACACAACAGATAGCGTATTGTTCATAACCTTACTTTTATAAACATATAGTCAACTTTCTTCTTTCACATACTCTCCCAAACTCAGACACCAGCTTCTGCAGTTTCAAACTCGAATTTGCTACTAACGTCGTGCCTTTGTACAGTGGCACTTTCCATGCATTCTGCCAATCCTCAGGCACTTCATGGTCCATATATACATTGAATATCCTTACCAACCAATCAAAAACACAGTCACCCCTATTTTTTTTTAATAAATTCCACTGCAATACCATCCAAACCCGTTGCCTTGCCGGATTTCATCTTCCGCAAAGTTTTCATTATATCTTCTCTCTTAGCCAAACCATTCTCCCTGACCCTCTCACTATGCACGCCTCTCTGACCAAAACACCCTATATATGCCACTCTATCATCAAACACATTTAACAAGCCTTCAAAATACTCACTCCATCTCACTTCATCACTATTTGTTAATGCTTCCACACTTGCCCCCTTCACTGGTGTTCTCATTTGTTCTCTAGTCTTACACATGTTATTTACCTCCTTCCAAAACATCTTTTTATTCTCCGTAAAGTTTGATGATACTCTCTCACCCCAACTTTCATTTGCCCTCTTTTTCAAGCCTTGCACCTTTCTCTTGACCTCCTGCCTCTTTCTTTCAAACATCCCCCAGTCATTTCCACTCCTCTGCAAGTATCATCCAAATGTCTCCCTTTTCTCTTTCACTAACAACTTTACTTCTTTATCCCACCACTCACCACACTTTCTAATCTACTCTCATTTTCACCAAGTTTTCCTACTAAATATAGATAATGAAAAATATTCATTATTAACGTATATGTACATTTTTTTTAATAAATGATAAAGATTTTGTTTTTTCCAGTCCTGCAACCCTGGAAAGCCAGATATGCTTAATGTACATCTGGTTTGTCACACACATGATGATGTTGGTTGGCTCAAGACAGTTGATCAGTACTACTATGGCTGTATGTACGACTCTTTTTGTTCAGAAATATAGTTGTATAGAATTGGTAACTCTGGTTGTTTAGGGATTTTCTGGGGTATTAGAATCTGATAATTTTGAGAACATGAGTTTATTGTTACATCAACATCATAATGAAAATAAATTATGTATGTAAAGTGGTTCAACTGGGACATTGATTTTTTTTTCTTTTGTCCTTTATCACTGTTTCCAGATAGGTTATAGGCCCTGTGTTGCTTGTTTAAGCATTATCACAAGGAACTGTATTTTTTCCCAATAATGGTTTTATTCCTTTACCACATTAAATCTACAGTCTACTGTATATACCAATTCGATCTCCTGAAATTCATGATTGGGTTGACTTATCTCCCATTTCTAGGCAACTTTCACCTCTTATTCTTATATACACTCACACTTTCATCTTAAGAAAATAACTTGACTCATGGTAAACTCTTGTATTTTTAAGCAAAGTTATCCTACTTAGATAGACTTCTGCTTCTAATACACTTGAAATCATGCTATACAGCAAAGAATGGCATTCAGATGGCAGGTGTGCAGTATGTGCTTGACTCAGTGGTACAAGAACTCATTAAGGATCCACTGAAGAAGTTCATCTATGTGGAGTCTGCTTTCTTCTTCCGATGGTGGGATAACCAGCCTGAAGAAATACAGATGGCAGTGAAGGTAAACAGGGTCCTAAGGTTGGGAAAAGGAACAGCAGGAATAGGAAAAGAAGTAGGGAAGGGGTGGAGTGGAGAAGAAATGGTAAAGTTAAAAGAAAAGAGTTCAGTGAAATGAAAGTGGTATAGAAGGTTGCAAGGGACAGTGTAGGAAGCAAGAGGGAGGTAGAATAGAGGATGAGAGGTAGTACAGGCTTGTAAAGAGAGAAAGGGTTATTGCATTAAGGCAGGATAAAGCAGAAGAGCAGTGTGGAGAAAGAGAGCAAAGATGGAGTAGAAAGAAAAGGTTGGAACAAGAGTGCTGGGATGGATGAAGAAGTCATTGGGAGAGCAGAAGGACCAGGATGGTGCAGTAAGGATGGGATGGAGGAGAATAACAGCAGATCAGGATGACCAGGATGGAGCAACAGTGTCAGGATGGAGAAGGGGAAGGAAAGAGCAAGGGGGCTAAGGTGGAAGAGAAATGGAAGGGTGGAAGGGGAGGGGAGTGGTAGAGGAGAAGGAACAGTGTGAAATATGAAGGTAAGGACAGAAGAGGATAAGAACAAAGCAAGAGGGCAAGGGTTAAATAAGAGTGCCGGTTTGAGGAGTAAGTCATCGGTACATCAGGTTTAGAACATGAGGGAAAGGACAGAGCATGAAGATAGGAATGAAAGATATGTGTCACAGAAGACAACATATGTTAACCTCTGTAGTTCAACATGTTGACAAGTAGTAAATATTCCAGCAATAGTGCAGTCAATAGAATTCTGGACACAATTGTTGTAATCACTTGCATGAGTTTACTCAAAAACTTTTGAAAAAGAAGCTTCAGCTGTATTTTTGTGGTAGTGTCCATCACTTTAAACATAATGTACAGTAAGGGTACAACTATAGATAAGAGGGGAAATACAGTGGTTTTGCACAACTAAGTACATTCTGTACAAACTTTTTTACACTTAACAGTAACTGCATGCTAGTTGCACATGATACCAGGTCTACTAGCTCACTAGTTCTGATCCCAGGGATGTAATTTTCTTTGCCATCATCCCTGCCATAGTAACTTTAAACTCATAAATTATCAGTAATGGAGGCACAATTTATACTGCAGCCAGTGTTGCTAATCTTACAATATAGATTGAATAAATTCCACAGTTAAGAAATGAGCTACATAAAACATACTATACCTCCAGCAGAATTGCACGAAAACCAGTGTATGATTGGATGTTACTTGTGAAGTGTTACTAAAATGTCATAATTTTGTGGCATCGGAACATGAAGGGTGGTATTCACTGGGTTCAGGGTAAGATGACATTTTAAGAGCCATGTTCAAAGGATTATATTCTAGAAGCTCTAAGGTGCAGGAGGGTCACTTTTACATAATGCTGCAGATACCACTTGATTAATAATCCTGCTAATACTTGGCTCAAGACTACTATAGATAGTGTTTTAGACACAGGTAATGCATTACATTTGTCAAGCTTAAACTGTATCATATTTACCCAAATATGAAATAATTTTCCACCACTGATAACAGTTTGTTTTATCTTTTACCTGCACTTATTTCACATTTATAATGCAGGATTTAGTGTCTGGGGGTCAACTGGAATTTATCAATGGAGGTTGGTGTATGAATGATGAAGCTGCAGCTCATTACAATGCCATCATTGACCAGATGACTCTTGGCCTTGTGTAAGTAATGCTTATCATACACTTTCAAAACAGTGTTTTGGTAATGTTCCATGATCTCTGGTCTTGCTTCAACCTATAACCTATGTCTCTTTGTTCCATCCTTGTAATTATTTCCTCATCTTTGTCCTTAATTTGCTTTCTTCACTTCTACTATGTAGTTTCATTGAAGGATCTGATTATCTTCCAATATAAACTCTTTGAGCAGTTCCCTACAGAACTTTGAGTGTGTACTGATGATCTTTCATTTCATTCTTCAGTTTCTTAGTATCCTCATCTAACAAGTGTGACTTTTGATCTTGTTTTATTTTTATCTGTGATAACTTATCAACCCCTGAGTTACATTCAGTTTTCCTGGCTTGTCTATCTGCATAGTGCCTGTGCCATCTAATTTTCATGTTACTATGCTCCATGTTTACTCTTGAAACTCGGTAATTTGTTTGTGGAGGGAATCTTAAATCACTCCATATCTCTGTTTTATGTAATAATCGATTATTGAAATTGTAATGGATACAATTAGAAAATAGCTATAAATATTTGCATGGCATCAGTTCACTATCAGGCCAAGTGGTAAGTAAGTGCTCCTAAGTGCCTAAGTGGTAATAAGAGATATTATTGTATTCAAATATCCTTACTTTGCTAACAAAATCATGTTCAGTTAATCACTTTCATTACTCAAAAATACCTTTTTTGCATACAGACACCAAAAGATGATGACTCAAACCTTGGTGGAAAAAATCATATGTCGTTTAGCTTACAGCAAATTTCCTCATTTGCTGTCTAGCTTGCATCTTACACATTTCCTCATCAGCTGTTAAGCTTGCATCTCGCAGGTTTCTTCATTAGATTTCTAGCTTGCACCTCACAAGTTCCCTCACCACCTGTCTAGCTTGTATCCCATAAGTTTCTTACCCATTCAGAACTTCAGTGATGCTCTCTTTTTCTGGAGCTATTTGCCAAAATACCCCTTTTATTTTTCTCCCCACATTATGGGTATAGTTAGCTGTAGATATAAATGGAATGAGGAAAATTTTTGTAAGACAACAGTATAATGGAAGGAATGACACTAAAAAATTCATAAGCATGCAAAGAAGTTGTTTTAGCTAATTATCATCTTGAATGGTTTTGACCTCCTCAGGAAGCTGAACAACACTTTTGGGGAGGCTGCACGACCCACAGTAGCTTGGCAGATTGACCCATTTGGCCATTCTCGTGAACAGGTTAGCAATTGTGGATTTTTGTGACAGTGTATGTACATCTTTTGGTTTTATGTGGTTGATATTTTTGTCTGATTATCTATCTGTGCATACTAGGAAGTACTTTTACACCAGTTGAGCCCCAAATCAACTTCTCTTTTCTGTCATACAATTTTTTGAACATCATAATACTCTTTGCATTCACTATTTCTCTTGGTAGATTATTCCAATAATCCACTTCTCTTTATGATGTAAGTATTTCTTCTTTATTTTGCTTAGGTTATGTACTCTAGTTGAATGCTTCCTTCTTGTTCAAGGAATTACATTAGTTGATAGTGACAGTGTCAATAATTTTAGGAACTTTAAAGTTTTACAGTAATCATGTTTCCTCCCATTCTTCCTTCTTTTAATATAGGCATATCAGTGATGGCTGACTTTTTTCCTGTAACTTATTTCTGGAACAGTTTTTGTTACAACTAGACCTTCTCCAAGATGCTTATGTACCCTCTTAAGTAGGATGACCAAACTGGTGCTGTACATCCTAATTCAGAACCAAGTTATGAATATTTTGTTGAATAACCGATGAAGTTTTGAGTGTTCCATTACAATTTTCCTAATGTTTTGTATATGTATCTATGTGTGTTTAGGTATGAATACCTATTTTTGATTACCAGTTTGCATTTCTGGGCAGGGATTTTTATACTCATAAGGCTGTTTCTCAGAACCTTTCTTTTCTACCGTATGCATTTTTCTTACTTTTTGAATGTTCAGCTTTTACTGTTTCTTAAGTCATGTTATTCCATATAGTCACTGCACCACTATTTAGTACAGAAATTTTTTTCATGGCTTTCCAGACTCATTTTTACTTCATTCTGTGGTGTGTCCTATAGTGTTTACATATATTTTATAAAAAACATCTATGAAATTCATCAGTTTGATTTACAATCTCAAAAACTGTAATTATGTCTACATCTGTCATTCTCCTCTCAATGTCAGCAAATCTATGTTTCTTCATGCAGGGTGACCACACAAGTGTTTTGTACTCTGAAAATTGATTTATGTGTTGAAGGTAATTTTCTCCTCTGTTTATGCGCTAAAATGGAGTTTTGATTTTAATCAGTGGAGATTTCATCTCCTTTATAATTCCTCTTATGTTGTGTTCTAGTGATTAGTGATAGGCTGGCTGCAACATGCTCCTTTGATTTCTCTTTTACATGGTTGTATTCATAAATGGCCCTTTCATGTTTATTATTCTAACTTGTTCCACTCATTTAACACTCTCTTAGTAAAGAACAATATCACTGTATTTTTCCTATCATATTTCTTGCTTAATTTTTTGGTCCCTTTAGTGGGTTCTGTATGTTTATTTCTATAACTTTGATAGATAGTTTTGAAGGTTGTATCAATGTCTCCTGTACTCACTTCATCCCTTTCTCTTCTCTTCTCCTTGGTGGACAAAGTTGCTGTCCTTAGCCTCTCATTTTAGCTCAGCTTTCATCTGAGAATGCTTATTTGACTAATGAAATCTACCCCCACCAGGCTAGTCTTTTTGCACAAATGGGATTTGAAGGACTCTTTTTCGGTCGTCTTGATCATGATGATAAGAGCACTCGATGGGCCAACAAGACCATGGAAATGGTGTGGGAGGGAAGCAAAAACTTAGGTATGGAACAATGTATTCACAGGCAAGAAGACTGCTTATGACAAAATCATTAATGCAATATTGTGGTCATTGAAAGGTAAAACAGAACTCAATATTTTTTATCAGCACATTACTGAGCATATCAGAGCCGAAGGGGCTGGTACACCATTGCTGCTAAACCTTGTCTTTACACATAATAGCATGGAAAATGAATGTATCAAATATGTTACAGTAACTGGAAAATGCCATCATGTAATGCTTGAGTTTAATTTCTACTATTTCACTTAATTTTCCAGGTAGGTCAGCATGGCTTTTCACAGGTGTGTTACCCAATGGGTATGGCCCACCACGTGGATTCTGTTTTGACATCCTTTGTCGTGATGAGCCCATTATGGATGATCCACGACTCCACGACTATAATGTTGATGAAAAGGTGAGGAAACCAACCGTCACCAGTCATAGTTACAAGGAAAACTATCTTGCCTTTCACCACCTTATTACTGATTTTCATTAATACTGTATGATAATGGTACTAATATCATTAATAACTTCCAGTTGAATATGTGATCTTCATTTGGTACTGAACATGATCATTTCCTTATTAAATCACATTACTGTCACCTTGATTGTTGTTTTCCCATATTATGATTCAATTTAGACATGTATCAATTTTTAGGATTATTGTCTTTTATGAGTGTTGAAATGTTTGCACAGGTTATACAGCTTTTTAAATGTATATATGCTGTCAACATTCACAGTTTTATCGCTCAGTTTATTTCACTCATCAACTTCTTTACATGATTCTCAACAAGTTTTTTATATAATTTCTTATCAAATCTGGTTGTTCTGTTCATCCACTTTACATCTTTTTCAACAAGTCTTTGAGAAGATTTCAGAGCCCACCATCCTGCTTGGCTCAACACAACACATCCTAGGGGACACCAGGATCAGCTTTTCTGGTCAAACATGCCACTTTTACTTTTAAGAACCTCTTGCAAAAATTCATTTTTTCTAGGTAAAATGAAACAAAGAAGAAAAATAAAAAATTATACAGTAAAAGAAATTATAAAGTAAGTTCACAGGAATGAGAGGTAAAAACTACTTAAAAGAAAAAAGTGTTGATAATATAAGTAAATAGCTATGGGATGAAATACATATACATGTCTAAAATCAGTGTCTACAGGCTAGAATAGGTAAGAAAAAAAATAACAGCAGTTGAGATGAGGTTCTCAAGTACTGTAGTTTGAATGTGGTGGATAGAGAAAGTACAGAATGAAGATGTGAAAAGGATATATGGTGTGAACAAATTCATATGAAAAAAGGGTGGATGAAATCTTTTATGATAGTAGGGTCATGTAGAGTATATGGCAGAATACAGGTTGGTCTAGAAAATATACAGTAATACAGTAAAAGAAACAAGGGAAAAGGGAGAGTGTAAAAGAGAGTAAAAGAGAGAGATAAATGCAATTAGATAAATGATTAGGACCAGGGATATTTCAGATGTGGATGCTAAAGATATAAACTGGGATCAGATGAAAATGCAAAATGTGTATAAAGATGGTGGGAATGGAGTTGTTGCTCTCACTTGATAAGTCAACATGGTGTGCAAAGGGGAAAAGTAAGAAGCTTTTATATAAGTGTGTAACTTGTGGGTATGGAGGAGGTGTATTGATGATTTGCATGGCTGTATGTATCTTATCTACACTGAAAGATAATGATTGTTAGATATATTGACAGACAGATAGTTTGATTGGTGGATGATTAGATAAGAAAGGTAAATATGCAGATAAACTTGCTAATGAAAGCTTATTAAGGTTGCTAAAACAAGTTCCTAACTCCCAGGACCTCTTACTTATCCTTAAAGGTGAGGCACTTATAAAGGTAAGTCACTTGAGCTTTTAACACATCATCACACATGGACATGGAATATTAATTTGTCAGCCTTCTGATTATTATCCTTATCTTTCCTTTTTCTTTAATTGAAAATTGGTTACTTTTTTTTGTGGCTGACTTTTTTTGCAGAGTTGGCAAAGTTGATGTAGACAACAAAAAATAATTTTTTTTTTAACTTTTTTAAGGATGTTCCTCAAGCTGTTAAGAAATTCAGATTCTTCTAAGTCTTTGTGTGATGATTTGTTCTGCCAGGTAGAAGATTTCCTGAATGCATCTTGGAACCAGGCTCAAGGTTATGCCACCAACCACATCATCATGACTATGGGTGAAGATTTTAACTACCAGAGCGCTGATATGTGGTATAAAAACCTAGACAGACTTATCAGGTAGGAAAATAAAAGGTGCATAATTTCTCAACCATGTAAGTCTTCATAAGATTTTTTTTCTCTTGAGTATTCAAGAAGTGGCAGATTCTGTGGCTCTTCACTTGTACAGCTTCACATTCATGTAGCTTCTCTTTTACAGTTTATTATATTATTTTTTTTACTGCTTACTTATTATCTTTAAAGCATTCAGGAATCTTTTCTCTTTGAAGTAATATGTGGCTGTTTACCTGCAACACTTTTTAAATTAGCAGTGTAAGTCAGCAGGAATATATCTTAAATTTTGTGATCATATACTGTTTATTTTATTAGCCTTGTAAATTTTGTAGGATATCATTGCCTTCATCCATTCCCCGCATTAGCAAGGTAGCATCAAGAACAGAGGACTGAGGCTTAGAGGAAGAAATTCTCTCCTGGCCCCCTTCTCAGTTCCTTCTTTTGGAAAAGTATAAACTAGAGGAGAGGATTTCCAGCAGGGAGTGGCAGATATAAGGTGTTTTGGTTGAGGTGGAGTGCGAAATGAGAGGGTCAGGGAAAATGGTTTGATAAACAGAGAAGAGGTAGTGAAAGCTTTGCAGAAGATGAAAGCTGGAAAGGCAGCGGGATTTGATGGTATTGCAGTGGAATTTATTG
>JAUTXX010364758.1:0-13329 GCA_032273605.1 Panulirus laevicauda | reverse complement strand
GGGGGGAAGAGGGGGAGGTGGGTGAAAGAGGGAACGAGAAAAGGTAGGAAGGTAAGCATGGGTGGAAGGGAAGCAGTGGAGGGAGGGGTTGGGAAAAGGAGGGGAAACGCGGGAGGAGTGGGGGAAGTAGGGGAGGCGGGGGATGGAGCAGTATCAGGCGAATGAGGGTCTGTCTGCCCGGTGTGCCTGATCCCCGAGCGTGGGAAGGCAATGTGGGTGGAGGAAGGGAGAGTGGAAGAGGGAAGGGTGAAGGCAAGGCTCTACAAGTAAGAAATACTCCAGCATTGAAAACACCGCAGAACAGCACGAACGATGTAAAAGATCAAACCAGACCGTTCATATTGGAGAGGCAGCCCAGAATGTATGGCAGAGACTTGAAGACAAAGATCATACAAACTACAGACAAACCCGAAATCTGGACAACAGTAGAAACATGGAAGATCCTTGGTTCCCAAAGCTCTCAAGGAGGCCCCAGTCACCCATCGATGCACACAATGAACAATGTTTAGCTTAGCCTTGTCAACAGGACAGCAGAGGTACAGCACGAATACACAAAGGATACCAGAGTGATCTAGATAAAACATGCTTCCAGATAATTACCCACATGCGTAAAACAAATCGTACATCCTGCACCTGTACACACATCAATCCTCTCTTCCATTTCAAACCAACGCTTCCCTGCTCCACCACTTTTTCCTCTCCTCTGACAACCTGATGAAAATAAAGAGGGTGGAGGTAGAGCGGGTGGTGGAAAGGAGGATGAAGGTAAGGCTGGTGGAGGAAGGGAGGATGGAGACAGGGGAAGTGGAGGTAGGGCAAGAGGAGGAAGGGAGGGTGGAGGAAAGACGGATAGAGGTAAGGCAAGTAGAAGAAGACAGGGTGGAGGCAGGGAAGGTTGTGGCAGGAAGATGGACGACTTGGAGGTGTGGCGGTGACTATCCCAAATGTATGTCTTGCCGTGAGCACGAATCTGGCCGTCGCACACATCTGTCATGGAGACAAAACAGAACCTACAACCCTTGACCCAGAAACCACGATTCACAAACTACGGTCTACAAAAATTGGGAAAAAAATACTACAAACGATGACCCATAACTGATGTTTCACATACCATGGTCTGTAAACCATGGTATACAAACCGTGGTCTATAAACCACACTGAATAAACGACGGTCCACAAACATTCCACAAACCAGGATCGATAAACTACGCTGTGCAAACCTGGTCCATAAACGAAGCTATGCAGCCTATAATGGTCCACATACCACGCCTCACACACGACAGGGGGCGTTCTGCGCGGTGAAAGTCATGAGAACATAAAAAAATGTTCGCTCCTGTGCAAGCTCGCAACCCGCGCTCTGCAACCCACTGTTATCATTATTCTTTTCTCCGTGACTACTCATCAGTTGACCCGCTGAGCACGAAGGTACGACCCTTGCGCACGACTGTACGACCTTTGGGTATGATGGTGTGATAAATGACCTGATCCTTTAGAATCAGGTCAGAGCTCATTCAGCCGTCATTTTGCCCCACTGCGTCTGAGCCAGCCTCATGTCGCCTAACCTAAATAATGCCTCAGAATATATATTACCGAATATAATTCATGGCAATTTAGTTGTACTAACCCTTAAACCTTATTTCACAACCGACCAGTATCAAAGAAGATAGAAACAATATACGAAACACTCAATGACAGGCAACACAAGAGCAATTCAAACATTCTGAAATACTTTTAAATAAGACTAGTGTTTACATCGTTATACACATCTGATACTAAGTCAAGAATCGTCATTAATTACACAGTATGAACTGCGAATAAGGAAATGATATACGTGAGTCTTTTATTGTCCAACGCTGATATTTCACCGCTGTAACACTGTCCACATCTTGATCTAGATGTGGATAAAGTCCAAATCTGAAGATATATCTGTCGCTTCCGACAACCAAATGGCGAAGTCTAGTTCCAAGTCTTGTGAATTCTGGCGACTGAAACCTGAATCAATTCACATGTGAATCACTGAGTCAGGTCCACTGAAATCTGAGTTTCAAATCATCCACAATATATTAAAGATATTCATTTATCTTAAAGATTGTGAGGTTGAATGGTTCAATGGGCCAAGCGAAGATGTGGTGGTTGTGGTCGTCGTTATGATGGATACCGTAACGGTGTTTAGGTGTTGGTTGCTGTGGCCGTTGCTATGATGATAGTTGGAGTGATATTGTGATGGGGCTGGTTGCTATGTCGATGATGACTGTAATGGTGGCTGTGGCTGCACGACAGCTGCATCTGGGCCGTAGTGGTGGTGGTGGTACCAGGTAAGAGACGTGCTTTAGCGTAAACATCTCTCTCCAACATATTTTTGCCATGGCACTTGAATAAACCTTTCATGCCATCCACTGATCACATCTTATATTTCTCACTCAGCCTAAAGCGCTCAAGTTGTACTCGGTACTCATAAAATTTCATTATCACGGCTGCTGTCGCCTTGAAGACGGAGATGGAAGTGCAGTCTGGGAGGCAGCCAACCGCCAATTCCAGCACGGGCTAGGCTACATCCGTGGTGAAAGTCATGCACTACTTTGCCTTTGAATAAGAGATGATTTTGATGCAGCTTTTTGCTTGCTCTTCTTTCTCTTTGTTCTATATATTCCAAAACCTTCATATATTCAGAAAAAATATATATATTCCAAAACCTTTATATATTCAGAGAAAATATCTTAGGAATGTGTGACGATGGATAAACTTGGCTTTGACAATAAACAAGACTTACGCAGCTGAGAACAATGAATACAAATTAAACAATGCTCATCTGCATCGGTAAAAAAAGAAAAAAAGAAAGATCCTGTAGGTTGTTCTGGGTTGATGTGGGATGGGGAGTGGGCCGGTTGTTGTCGTGCGGTGTGGCAACACAAGACCACAACTTTCACTGCAATACACGGTTGCCGCTTCCTCCCTCCCGTGACTTGTCGACTTGCCCCTCTGCTCTCATTCACGTTCACAAATACCTCTATCAATACTTATATACATTCGCACGGATACAATGATAATGCCAGGGTAATCAGTCTCGTAAATAAATGGATAATGGCATGCGGTGAATTAGAAACGGCACAAGTGACACGAAACGAGTCTGACCTAGATTGAAAAAGTGAAGAATATTACTTGGAGGAAAGTTCTGTTTGCCAGGCAGGATACCACGTCTCAGGCAGCTTACCAAATGAGATGTGACAAAAACCATATTGCTCTGCTGAGGAACTGGACGCCTTACTTATCCTTGATGTTTCCGCTAGTGTTTACGCCTCATCTTGCTTTGCCTGTACGACGTATTTCTCCAAATCTCTGAGAACTGCAGTTAGGAGCATATTCCACAAGAGACGCGTGTTCCCGAGCAAAACGCAGCAGGGGGTCGTCTGAGCGCATCAAGCTAGCCTAACCTATATTCAAGTGAGGCAGAAGAGCGGGCTGAAGTACTGCAAACTTCGGCCCGACAGTCACGGTAGAGTGTGAATAGGAAACTAGCGCGTGTATAGGGGATGGAGTAACAGCTATTGCCTCACTTTCATGATTACGCTAGTCTTGGGGAAATTATAATGGGTCAATTAACGTTTTTCACGCTCTCGTCCTGCAACTAGCAAGAATTTCTTCCGGGTTAGCGAGGTACTGACGACCAAGGGGTGGCAATTTGCATTCTTTAGTTAGCGAAGTAACATCGTGATGAGTCATTATACTTGCATAATGGCGGTTGTCTGAGATAATGAGGACAGACTAGAAAGAAAAAGAAAAGAAAACGTATACTTGTTACCTCCATTTTTTTCTAAAAGATATTAGTGTTTCATAGTTTATGTTACACGTCATAACACTGATGAAGCTTTCCACACACAGCAGCTGACGGTCCACCGATAACACAAGACTCGACGCCGTGGTAGGTACTCCGGGCCTTTGAATTGCAGCAGACGGTTATATCGGTCATATGGTGTCCTGTACCCACGTCAGTCGGGAAGATTTTGAATGATTAGAAGTTTACGGGATATTCGCTCATTTTTCATCGTCTCTTATTCATATGTATATACTCATTTTCATGCAGACAGACAGAAAGAAAGGCGCATGCGGGTGTACGTCTAGCACAAAAACCAGCCAGTGGGAGGAGGAGGTGGAGGAGGAGGAGGTTCTTATGATGACTTTCACCTCAAGCCGAGTATGGTCATTGCCTGCTATAACTCCCATAATCAACGTTAACTATTCCTATGTCTTCATCCACCCTCGATCCTTGCGGTTTTCCTTTCATTCGCCATCTCATGAATAGATTTATCATAACATCAATCCCATCAGGGACTGACATAGTAGGTCACTGCAGAACGCAATCGGGGCTTCCCCCTCCTCCTCGCCTGTCTGCACTTCCTCCAAAAGGTTACAGGTGATCACCGGTTGCTAGGTCCAGTAAACACAGTCAACAGGTCTGGCCTGCGTTTTCCTGCCAGACGATTGCGTTTAATGTAACCAAGTTAAGCTCTGGGGACGGACCGCTGGCAGCCGTCCAGAACGGTTTCTCTCGAGAGAAAATAACAGTCCGGCAAGGCTGTGTTGCAGAGGGGTGGAGGAGGGAGGAGATGGTGAAAACTGAGAGGTGTAGGAGGAGAAGGTGACGACTGGGGTTAAGTTAGGAGGAAGTTGAGGATTCTATGGGGTTATGCCAAAAGATTAGGACTGTGAGGTTATGTAGGGAGAGATGGGGTCAGGTGAGAAGGAAGGGGAGAGTCAAGTTAGGTCAGAAGGATGGTAAGGAGTGTGAGGTTAGGTGAGATGGAAGGTGAGGAGTGTGAGGTTGGGTGAGAAGAAAGATAAGGACCGTGAGGTTATGGAAGGTGGGGGTGAAGAAGGTGACGACTATACAGTGTGAAGGAACGTGGAGAATGCCATATTTTACGGAAAATCTACATGTACGGGAGTTGGGGGCCTGATCACAGAAAATATATCTAGGACAAGAGAAAATGAAACAGTAGAACAATGGTCACTCGAAAACCTTACAGCCTCCTACAGGTAAGAAATACTACCGTGATATAGCCTCAACCTGACCTTAGAACATAATATATGCAAACATGGCAGAGGCCAACATCTGTATTGACTTTGGTCACAGACAGCTTAAGGTGAGACGTCCCGCCAGACTCTACTGCAAGCGAGATGGTTGCAGTTCCGATCTCTCCCAAGACCTGCCCTCTCATCGACCTTATCATTATTCTTTTTTCATTCATCATCAATCGCAGTATTTCTACTCACCTTTCTTCTGCTGAATACATTAAACCAGTACCTCACCTCGTACCTTCATTTTCTCGGATACTCGCATGTTTACTGATGTTTTCATTAATTCCTCTCACGTTTCGGATTGTAATCCTCAACCATGACTTAGCTTCTTCATCAGTAATCATTATTTTTCTAAAACACAAGCAAGTCTGCTGCTCGCCTCACGGACCTTGAACTTTAAACTTTGGTGTCTACATACATACATAATTTACTTCTCACCAACAATTTCCCAAAGTTTCGTCCACAGCACTCCCATATCTACAACCCTTACAACTTTCATCAACAATCTAAATTCCTTACCACGAAGCTGTGGCATCCTCAAGCTAAGGAAATCTGCTCAAAACTGAACGTATGGTTGAAGTCCTCCTGCACAGATGGTGAAGGGAGATGAAGCCCTAACATTTTCCATCATGACGATCTCAAGTAAATTATATGAACACCCTGACCAAAGGACAGACCTTCCCCACCACTCTTCCAAGACTCTGGGTCTATGCTGCACCTCCACAAGATCTACATTATGGTCGCCTCCGACTGGTTCATACGACCGTTCTCTTGTAAACGTCTCTCGTCAACACACCTCCTAGTACGGCAGGTCCCTCTTAGTATCATTACTGGCACTCTAGTAGCGGTGAATGGAGCATCTCACAATGTCTTTCTTCCTTATCGCCTCTCCACAGGCGAAGCGCTTTTTTTATTTTCTTTTTTTGTCCGCTAAGTTTGTAATGGAAATTCTTTACTCAGGGAATGGAGGTATAAAACCCTTCTGCCTCAGAGACTGCGTCTTCTAGACTGTGGTTAAACTATCTTTGGTCTGGAGCTAATAGTGCAAGAGGCCTGGATAAACTCTCCCAACCACTCGCACTCAGTCTTCATCACAGCCTAAAAGCATTGCAAACATACGACTCGTGATGCGAAATATTCCTTTACCACAAGACGTGAGACAGACATCCTTTCTTATCCTCCACTGATAGGTTTTCTGGTTTTGGTCGAAAGTATCGCTGTCTCTCTTAACAACAAAGCAACTCTTTTCGGTACCTTTTTTTCTCTCCTCCAACTCCATCTTAGATTCCTTTAACATTCCGACACTTACTGACAGATCTCTTTCTAATCCAATACCCCTTTTTGTCATCTCTTTTATTTTTATTCAACCAGTTCTTCTTTGCTTTATGTGGAGCACAAAACAGAGGCCATAGCAAGTGCTATCATATCCACATGAGTTCGCCATCTTCCGCTTTAGCTTAAATTCGCTATATCCCATGCACCCCTCTCACACTCCTGAATGTTCTGGTTCCGATGACCCAGAGCCTTGTTCACTCCATCCTACAATCTCCTTTTTAGTTTTCTCTGTCTCCTTGCTCCCTCCCTCCACTTCTGACACATAGACCCTCTTAGTCAGTGTCTCTTCGCTCATCTTAACAGCATTTTCAAACCAATATAACACAACTTGGTCAAGTCTCTCAATCATACTCCGCTTACCGTCACACATTTTTGAATGGCAAATGGAATTCAAAGTAGAGAAATGTAAATGAAGCACTTTGATGTTAACAATGTCATAAACACAAAATGCTCGGTAAAAGAATGAATAAATATCAGCCGTAAAAGAAGAAAAAGATTTTAGAGTGATTATCAGTAATGGCGAACAATATGAAAAATAATGCCTATCTCCATATAATAAAGCCAAGAGGATATTAGGTTGCACCACCAGAAATATAAACTGTCAAACAAAGCATACAGTTCTCACTCAGTTAAACGCCTTGGTCTGACCTTATTTAGAAAGCAGTGTCAGTTTTTGCCGCCAAACCTGAACAAAGATGAAGAAAAACTAGAACGAATTCAGAGACGCGCAGTGAAACTAATTCCGTCACTTGGAAACTGACCTTATGAGGCGAAAATTTCTTCACCTCAGACGCGACTCTGCTGACAGTTACAACCTGACCATTAAAGATATGATAGTTATCCACCTCCTCTGGACTCTTAGTCCATTTCTCTTCTCCTCCCTTTACTTCATCCATCACTTTAGTCCGGTTCTTTCATGCTTCATTTACTACCAGTTTCTTTTGATGTTTCATTAAAGTCTGGCCATGACAAAGGGTCTTGTCCATGACTGAAGCTTTCCATGGGAAGACAGTCATCACTGTTAACTCAGTGTGTCCATCAACCTGCCGTGTCTCGTGTAATACAAAGAAGAGTATCAGCGCTGAGGACGAAGTTTTAATTTTGCTTCCTTTTATGCGGACCAAAGATTCTGAGGATAAACACGTCGATCACGAGTTCCTTGAAGTAAACTTCCGAGAAATTTTCGAACCAAGATCGAGACTAACTTGCCCCAGTGTTTGTATACCTCACCTGCATTTCTTTCCTTCCTGATGTGGTCAACCTCTTGAGTACGACAGTACGAACGACACTTGAACACCATGGTACGAAGTCTAACCACGACGGTATGAGACTTGAACACCACAGTGCGAGCCTTGAGCACGACGGTACGACACTTGAACATCATGGTACGAATCATGAGCACAACGGTGCGACCCTTGAACACCATGGTACGAGTCTTGTGCACGATGGTACGAGACTTGAACACCATGATACGAACCTTGAGCATGACGATATGACCCTTGAGCACCGTACAAACCTTGAGCACGAAGAACGTACGACAATTGTACACCATAGTACGACTCTTTAGCACGGCGGTGCGACCCTTGAACACCGTGGTACAAGCCTTGAGCATGGCGGTTTGACCCTTGAACACCGTGGTGCCAACCTTGGGCACTACGATACGACCCTTGAACACTACGGCACGAACCTTGAGCATTACAGTACGACCCTCGGGGACAACAGTAGGACTCCACCTTGGGTAGGATGGGCTGGGCTTTGACCTGAGTCGTATGGGTCAGGTCAAAAGCCAGGCAACCAATCATACCCGAGGGTCGTACTGTATAATCTATCGACCTCCTGCCCAGAGAATACTGAGACCCTTTCACAATAATGATGGGCACTATATCCACGACACAGGAGTAAAGAAATGATACATAGACACATGATAAAAAGACGGGGCAACACGAGTGCAAAACTCGCTCCCCGTAACAAGATGAACAGAGAAATGCATGATGATAAGCTAAAGGATATCACTTGATGTGAAGCAAAAGCTCTGATGATGTGTAGGAAGCCTTTTTGGGACCCACAGCGGGATATTTCCTTATCTCATTGAGGTGGAGACGATGGCAGTGGGTCAAGCTTGACTTTCTCATTCGCGCAACAAAGGAAACTTGACTCATTATCCCGTCTGTAGGCTTTACAATACTGACACGTTGCCCAGCATAATTCCAGCACGGCGCTACTCATTCTGTGAGAGAACATGGCTCTCTTCTTATTACTCGATATTGTAATAAATTGCGAAACCATGTGTGACACTGATTCGCCCAAATCTGTGTGTTTCAAATTGACATCGTCCCGCATTACGTGAATAATAAAGAATACACTCGCTTTGTTGGTAAATATTAGGATAACATTCAAGTGTGGATGAGGAAGGTACGAGCAAGCTGTTCGCATCATACATGAGGCAAAAACTAGAACATTGTTTCTCAAGTTTGGTCAACGCTTGAGAGGCACAAGGAACTATGCGAGAAGGTCCAGAGAAGGGTTATGATGGTACCAGAATTAAGAGAGGCGAGTTATTATGGGGAAAGTTTAGAAGCCTTGAATTTCTACACCATGTAAGAAAAAAGAGCAAGGGGTGACCTGATCACAACAATGGACTTTTCAAACCAGCATGATAACGCAAATAGTGAACAGTTCTTCGAAAGAAGCATTGATAGAACAACCAGTGACCATAACATGAAATTAAAGAAGAAACCTGTTAGGAAGGATGTAAGAAGTACTTTTATAGGATAAGAGCAGTGGATGAATGGGATAAACTGAGTTATGAGATACTGAATGTGAAGAGCGTACAAAAATTTCAGAGGTTGAGTGATAATAAAGATGTGTGAGGAACTGAATGACAAGTTCAAAAGTGTTTTCACAGTAGAAGATACAGCAGCCCAACACGTTGAGGTGGAAGGGGGAGGAGGTCTGGGAACACACTGAGGTATCGGGATAAGACATAAAAGTGGGGTAAAGAATCTTGGCCCATATTAGGCTCATCTCCCTGATGAGATATCTCTATATGTGAAGATACACTTGAAAAAAACTACTTGAAACGTTTAGGATGCCGCTGGAGAAAAGCAGTGTGTCAAGACATAGGAAGAGGGAAAATTTCAAACCTTCCTTTCAGAACGGAGACCAGGAGTGTGGTCTCCATATTACTGGAAAAGATGATCAGAAAGCAGATGGATGAGTGTTTGAAGACTCCCTCAGTGAGAGACAAGACTGTTTTTAAAAAGGAGGACCATACATAGCGAACCTCTTAGATTCTTATGGCAGAGCGATCTCCGTTGTAGACAAAAGAGAAGGCTGGATGGATCTTAGTCACCTGATTGTCAGAAAGCATTTGACACTATACCACCACAGGGGTTGGTAAATACGTCAGGTCCTCAGGCAGGAACAAGGTGGAGATTACTTCAGTGGAGAGATTATCTTAATGGAGGTGAACAAAGGACGCGTCAGGGAGGCTTCCTCGAAATGCCTCTGGTCCACAAAAGGACAACTAAGACAGTACCAGAATTAAGAGAACTAAGTTACAGGGAAAAGTTAGAAGCCTTAAACTTGCCCACCACTGAGGAAAGAATGGTAAGGAGTGACGTGATCGCAATCTTTCAATTCGCACATAGTTTCATATAGTCAACATTGAACAGTTATTCGGCAGATATGAGGATAGAACAATCTAAGGCCATAACGTGAAGTTAGACATGAAATTCATTACAGAAGTCCTTTTACATTATAAGAATGGTGGATGAATGGAATAAAGTGAATGATGAAACTGTGAATGTGGACAACATATGGAAGCTGAAAAAGTTAGATGACAGTGAAGACAGTTCAAGAGATGGGGCCCCACGAGGTTAGAACTCCCTCCTCTTACAATACAGATGGGTTATTACACACACACACACACACACACTCACACAAACACACACACACACACACACACGCACACACACACGCGCGCTTAACACCCTAGACAAATGTATCCATCACAATAGACAGTGACAGTACAAGTAATGATAACGAAGCGCGGGAATTATATATTAGAGTGTGCTGGACACCAGACACCTCCTCCCGCCAACACTTGTGTCCTACCACACCTTACTCCTGCCACACCCGTCCCCTTCCGCGGACGGACACGGCAGCGAGGGAATCGCGGCGCCAGCGAATGACGTCAATTACCACAGCCACATACAATCACGACCAACCAATGTTGGCAGAGTCAGGTACAGAAGAGACTTATACCTACTATTGCGAATGTCATGAACAATCCATGAACCAATGCAGAGATAAGCAGGCAAAAAGCTTAGTCTCCCCTTCGTTATGTTCATGTCAATGTATGTCAACCACATCATTACTGCAATTCAACCAATGTGTCACTTTTCATCACGCAATATTCATCTGATCACCGCGAAATGTATGATGTACAAACCATAGCTTTTCTTCTGTAAATCTTCCTGTACTGTACAGATGTTCCTCTCACGTGCTTATGCCAAGCCTAGAAATAACCAGCTCCACCTTGATCTTAAGCTCTTTAGTTATTAGTTATATCATGATCTCCCAGTTCTGTCTCAGCTGTATTTTTTCATTCGAATGGTTGACTAAGTTCAATAAAGCGTTTTTTATACATTCATTTATCATGACAAAAACAATCACGACCACAAGCAATCGTGTTCACAAGCAATCACGTCCACAAACGGTCACGTCCACAAACGATCACGACCACAAACAATCACGACCACAGGTAACCACACACCGTAGATAGTGACCACCACTCCAGATGAAAGCCATAGGCGCTCGTGGCCACAGCTGGGTGTGGTGTGTCTTGGCTTCACCTGCCCACACAACCCTCAACCCATCCTCACAACCCCAACCCTGTCCGACTTCCACCCACGATATTCCCACTATCTATATTTCTGTCTATATCAGTGAGCTGGAATCTATATCTATAGTTCGATGCCAGTACTCTCTCCCTAGAGTATCTGCTTCTTCACTGCTTTGCTCTTCTCCTGGTGGCTGATGCGTCAGGGGCAGCGGCAGCTGGGGAGGAGCCTTCAGGAAGTACATCCAGTTTTCACCAGTACGTATCTGGACTTAAAGATCCCTTCATTGTCCTAAAGCAGACCAGCTCGTCATAAACAATGGACCCGTAACCCTTATCTTTTTTCTTCTTTTTTTTTTACTGACCGCATGCGACCAGGAATTCTATACATGCGGCCGGGAAATCTACATAGAAGATATGTGATGTGCCACTGGACAGCTTGAGAAGGTGACCGAGTTCGATATAATCTATTGCATTTTGGGTAAACAAGAAACAAAGATAAGGGAAAGAGGGAAAGACTCGTGGGGAGGCGAGTGGTTCTGAAAGAATCGTTTTGACGGTGTTATGATATACGTGGCCGGCTTTTTTTATTGGCCTTTATCTATCATGTTCTATTTTCCAATGAAAGAGAATTTTACGATGGCTTTTCCACACAAGTTTATATTCCAATGGCTGACTGTTTGTTCTGCCTCTCTGAATGTACAATATGCCTCTGTATTTCTGGTTGCTCATTTCATATCTTGATCCTTTGAATTATTACTTGACACATGTGTTGCATGATTACCACATGTGGCAGGAGTGGCCGAACACTGATCATTTGCTGGTCAAGTGGCTGGCTAGATCACAGAGGTCACGGGCTCCTGTGTTACACCATCATGTCTTCTGTTACCTGGCTTTCCCCATGAACTGCAACCCAGAGAGCAGATATCACTACGGCCCCCAGACCAACAGCACCTCCCCCGCTCTACATCTCCAAGTCACATCCTCCCCGTCACTTCTCATCTCCCACAATCTCTCCCACTATCCTTCCCGTCAGCATTGCAATGTCCAAGTGTCCTTCCCACCCGTCTGACTTACCCCCTAACCTCTCCACCCACCTCACCACAACAGTGACTTTTATCTCATTCTAGCCACTAATCCCACCCAACCTCACAAACAACCACCCACCCCTATCGCGTACCCACTTTCCCTTCATACAACCGACGCTCACTAATCCCTTCTCCACCATTCAAAATCTTCCTTGTTTTCATAGAGATAACATTCATCCATCCATATCATTGCCGCCCCTTCCACCCCCTGATTCCTACCCGCTTCACACAGTCACACCTCACGCTAGCTACACCACAAAAAGCCACGTTATCTGTGTCGTGAAACATGATATATATATATATTCCCCTCCACTGCCCCAGCTCACGTGGTAACCACCTCGGTTTGCTTATTTCTCGTCTCTGGACGCCGGGGGTGGATGATACATTCCCCTCCACTGCCCCGGCTAACGTGGTGACTGCCTCGGCTTGGTTGTTCCTCGTCTCTGGAGGCCAGGGCTGGGAAAGTCTTCTCTCCTGTCTGTCATTATGGCCACGCCTCATTACCATGTACCGTGTGGGGGATTCAGCATCCCACTACAGACTATCCCGGGTCCTGTACGTCTTCCTGAACTACAGTGCAAGTTTAGCTTGATGAACTTGGTGCAATGCAAGCACAGCAGATAATGCAGGCACTGTATGCACGGCAGGTACTGCAAGCACTGTACACTGCAGGTACTCCAGTCACTGAAAACACAATAAGCAACACTGTAGGCACTGTAAACTCCGTTGGTACTGCATGTAATGCAAGCACTGTAAGCACAGTAGGCACTGCAGGCACACTATGGAACACTTTGCTACATTGTGTGTGTTGAGGCCTGGAAGATGAGCTCAGGATCGTGAGGGATGGAGGTGAGGGAAGCGATGGAGTCATAACTGGAAGGAGGAGTGGTGGTAGGGAGGGAATGATGGAATAACAGCCTGTGGGGGGGGGGGGGGGGGGGGGGGTGGGGTATTCATCCAATACGTAATCTCCATGTAAATATCAAA
>JAUTXX010364648.1:0-13331 GCA_032273605.1 Panulirus laevicauda | reverse complement strand
CTCTCTCTCTCTCTCTCTCTCTCTCTCTCTCTCTCTCTCTCTCTCTCTCTCTCTCTCCATCTTAAATTAGGATTCTGCCGAACTACAGCCTCCTGCATCTTAAATTAGAATTCTGCTGAAATATAGCCCCACGCATTTTGAAATAGATTTCGTCCGATCTACAGCCCCCTGCATCTTAAACTAGGTTTCTGCCAAACTATCGACCCTGCTAAGGCTAGGTTAGGTTAAGCTGTATGAGTTGGTTTGGGTTAGGATAGGTTAGGATACATGCTAGGTTAGGTTAAGATACATGCTGGGTTGGGTTGGGTTAGGATACATGCTAGGTTAGGTTAGGACACATGCTGGGTTGGGTTAGATTAGGTTAGGATACATGCTAGGTTGGGTTGGGTTAGGATACATGCTAGGATAGGCTGGGTTAGGTTAGGTTAGGATACATGCTGGGTTGGGTTAGGTTAGCATACATGCTAGGTTGGGTTAGGGTGAGTTACGATACAAATTAGGTGAAGTTAGGTTAGAGTACATGCTAGGTTGAGTTAAGGTGAGTTAGGATGCAAGTTAGGTTTGGTTAGATTAAGTTAGGTTAGGTTAAGTTAGGTTAGGCTGTTAAGTTGGGTTAGCTTAGGTTGTTAGATTAAATTTAGGTTTGGTTCTTAAGTTAGGTTAGCTTAGGTTAGGTTAAGGTATATGTAAAGTTGGGTTAGGGTGAGTCAGGATGCAAGTTAGGTTAGGTTAGGTTAAGTTAGGCTAGGGTACAAGCTAGGTCGAGTTAGGGCGAGTTAGGATGCAAGTTAGGTTAGGTTAGTTTCAATTGGAATTATTTTTTCGATGGTTTTTCGACGTCTTTTTGAACAATTTTGAACTTCATTAATACCACATATCACTACTTCTTTGTGACCCCCCCCCCCCCCTTGAAGGTCACAATTGTGTAATACACATCAATAACCATCAAGATAAAAGAATAATATAAACTCCCGGGGTCAGGTCACCTTCTCATACGACATAATGAACATTGTTCCACTGGTTCTGTCCTACTCGGGTATGGTACATGTTCAACATGACCTAACAACATTGACCCAGCTCATTTATCATGTAAACAATGACGTCAATATAACAACATTGGCCCAGCTCATTTAGGATGTAAACAAAGACCTAAACATCACACATCTACATATACCAAAATATATCCATTATTAACAATATGTTACAATTATGGATAATACTGTTGGATAATACAAAAATATTGACTACTTCTCAACATACATAGAAAACGAAGCGGTGATGCTATAATACAGGAGGGAAACATCGTAAACAATACGATAAACTACGATTAATTTAACATTTTTCTTCAATATACAGTACATGGAAGCCCTGGTGATCAATATAATCAAACAACATCAAAAGTTACATAATTAATACCGTTGGATAATACAAAAATATTGACCAGTTCTCAACATTCATAGAAAACGAAGCGGTGGTGCTATAATACAGGAGGGAAACATCATAAACAATACGATCAACTACGATCAAATTAGCATGTTTCTTCAATATACTGTACAGGGAAGACCTTATGATCAATATAATCAAACAATATCCAAAGTTACATCATCAAATCTACAGCATCACCCGGGGGTGTGTGTCTCATCCCCCCCTCCCCAAATCACCATGTAAACAATCCAGGGTCAATTGCACTTACCGTGTGGCTGGACCAACCATGACAGTAGGTACTGGTGTAACCTGTTACGATCACTGTCCACCCTTGCCTTCACACTATCATAACAAGTCGGTTGGCTTTGTAGAAGAATCTGACACAGAATGTGTATAGATGTATATGGATGTCGCTCAAGGAATACAGCTCATCACTCGACGACCCCAATCCTTGGTGTACATTCATATAAATGTTTCTCTTTCTTTTCCAAATCCATGAAATTGTTGGCAATGTTTACAAAACACTAGCACGGATTAGTTCCCGGGGGGAAAATAACACTATAACACGATATATAACAGAAAACGTCACAGAGGTGGTTGACAACAGTCATGTGTACACGTCACAGTGGCCAGCCACACACTGGTCACCTGCTGTGGTGCGGGGTGGTCACTGTTTGGATCAGGCTGACGACACACCTACGTATAATTAACAATTATTTCTTTTCTTTTTAAAATAGCCAAATTAAATAAAAAAATCAATAAGGACAAAAACTATTATTATAAAAAATTATAAACAAATTTGTTCATTACGGATTTTGTTATTTTCACAAATGTAAATACACATCCATTTATATAGTTATGGAGGTGTGGACATCACCTCTCCAACTGCTACTACGAATAATGAAAAAAAAGGTTAAATGACTATTAAATAGGGTACTTACTTCTCGTCCAGTTATTCACATTGCACAACCAAATTACAGAATTATATTTTTCAGAATCTGAGCCATGTTAAACATTGGTACAAAGAACTTAACTTCTCAATTCTAATGTAGACGAGTGGGTCACTACAATGTAGTTAGGATGAACTTCACATCATATTGCCAGAGAAATAAACCTCTTCTTCTTCTTAGCAGATGAATTAATGGATGACGAAGGTGATGCTTATTAGAATAAGGAGTTGGAAGAGGGAAGGAAAGCAATATATGTGACAGAGGTCAGAGAAGATGATTATTCTAACTCTGGTTGTCATGTTGGTTGCCCCAGCCAGACCCCAAGACACTAACTACCACACTGATCACATGATCAAGATTCTGAAGCAACATGCGAGTCCTGCTTCACTTGAGGTTGCTCAGAGTGACGAATTCGGCACAAGATGTAGAAAGATGAATCAATAAGTGATTATACACTTAAAGTTATTCATTCACAGTAACTTTGGACAGTATTTGAACCTAGCTCTTAAGACACAGGTTTGTGATAGGTCTGAATAATGAAGAAATACACATTGAGTTAATAAACACCTCTGATTTAACTTTTGAGATGGCATGTCAGTAGCTACAACCATGGAACTAACAGAGAAAAACAGAGCATTTGTTCTAAATCTGGGTAATGAATCAGTTAGCAGTAGTGGCTCAGTGTGTAAATGAAGAATTATGTCACAAAACAAGGAACATTTGCTGAGGTAAGATGTAAAAGATGTTACAATTACTGGCGTATTGGACATATTGCTTCTGCCTCTACAGCCAATATCAGATGTGGTTAAGATAGAGTAAATGTCACTGAAGGTGACGAGAAGGAAATGGAAAACAGTTTTAGAGGGTAAGTAATTTTGAATCATGAAGGAAAAGTTGGACATGAGGTATAATGTAGACTTGTCCATTAAAGATACACCAGTCACCATGGAAGTAGACTCTGCAACTGATTTCTCTATAGTGAGGAAAGATATGTATGAGAGGTCATTTGAACATGTGCCTGCAGAAGACTCAGATGTTAGATTAAGAACTTCCACTGGAGAGATTTTGAACACTGAAGGGAATCTGGTGTCAGTAAAGTACAACAATCAGAATTTGAAGTTGCCATTAACTGTAGCTAGTTAGGGGGATAGACCAACTTGTTAGGTAAGAACTGGCCGTGTGAGCTTAAGATGGATTGGAAGGAGTTATTTTGCTTGAACAATATAAGATGTTATTTGATAAGGAACAGGATGGTATAATGGGTTTTGAGGATCATATCACCATTAACTGAGATGTTACACCTATATATGCTAAAACTATAGGCCTGTTCCTTATGTGTTGAAAGGTGAGATGGAGAAGGAATTACACTGACTTGCAAGTGAGGGAGTTATTGAGAAAACTGCCAAAAGAAATTGGGCTGCGCCTATAATAGTTGTACCTAAAGCTGATAAATCTGTTAGATTATGTGGTCATTATAAAGTTACCATTAATCAAGCTGTTGAGGATGAGCAATATCCCTTACCCACTTCTCAAAATCTGTTTGCTGCACTGACAGGTGGAAACATTTTCACTAAGTTAGATTTGTCCCAGGCATGTGCTCAAGTCAGTGTTGATACTGAAAGTTATTTCAGTGCATCAAGGACATAATTCTTGTGGGTCTTCCAAATGCGTTTTCAGGATGATGTTCTCATTCTTGACAAGAACAAATGTTAATTGCTAACTAAAGAAGCAACTTATCTTCTTTAGAAGATAGAGGATTTAAAAACTTCATGCGACTTAGTGGTGTAAAGCATGTACTGACCTTACCCTATCATCCTGCCTCTTATGGTACAGCTAAGAGATCAGTTAGAATTGTAAAGGAAGTACTTTCCAAGCAGATAATTCAGGGAATTGTTGGAAAATCATTGAAACAGACTTACTAAATTTTTTACTCTGATACAGAACCACACCACATGGTGTGACAGGATGTACTCCTGCAAAGTTAATGATGAATAGACAGCTGAGAACAAGATTACGTTTAGTTAAGCCAATTCTACTTGCAGTCGTAGAGAGGAAACAAGCTTGACAAATGATGTTTCATAACGAGTTCCAGTGAAAGAGGGTTCAGGGTATATGATAGGGTGAGAGTTAGGAACACAGCTAAAGGTTAAGGTACGTTACAAGACAAATGGATAACAGGTGTCATTGAGGAAATGTGGATCCAAGACATATTCAGTGAAATGTAGTAACTTGGTAAGATGTGTTCATGTAAATCACACCAATCATGTGCATGACGAGATGAATGTAGCAGCAGAGCATGATCAACTTGATACAGTTGTGGACGATTGTCAAGGTGATGAGGTCAAAGATAATGTTCCCAGCATCCACTCACGGTGTCAGCTGACTGTAGTGGTGATATGTCTGTCTCAGATCATGCACAGAGTACAAGTAAAACTGTAAAACTTGATGGTGGGAATATTCCTAGATCGGAGTTAAGAAATCTGGAATAAAATTAGACCTCCCATTATCTGAACTGTGAACAGGCCTTTCAAAAGTGTTTAGTTAGGAAGCTATATTTCTTGTTTGTCTGCTAACTGTGGTTTTAGATGGGATGTCTGCTGGATGGGGTAGTGTTTAAGAATGTTAAATGGGCTGCTATTTAGTGGTTGTCGTGTAATTTCACAAAACCTCTCGCCATAAAACCAGGGTTCCTGACAACTAAGCTCCATTTACCAATTTGTTACCTCAGAAATTGTTTAGCTCTGTGCAGTTTCCGGTCACATTTCCTCCAAGAGCCTGGTTTCATCACTGCTGTTTTAAACCCTCATTTAGCACATAATCAAGCTTCAGCATTATATATTTATTTTTTTATCATACTTTGTTGCTGTCTCCCGTGTTAGCAAGGTAGCGCAAGGAAAAAGATGAAAGAATGGCCTAACCCACCCACATACACGTGTATATACATAAACGCCCACACATACTCATATACATACCTATACATTTCAATGTATACATACATATACATACACAGACATATACATATATACACATGTACATATTCATACGTGCTGCCTTCATCCATTCCTGCCACCACCCCCCCCACAGCATTTTATGATCACATTTATCCAGTGGTGTACGATGTGTTATATCCTCAAATTCCATGCTACGATGTGTAAAGATCTAGTAATAATGGGGGTATCAGTCCCTCTGATCCTAGTGTGTTCAACAAAATGCTAGGGTAGTTTTCACATGAACGCTCTTTAAGAAATTACCTCCATGACAATCCAAATTCTTTGTGTCTAACCATTTATAATTGAATTAATCATTCTATTATACTTGATCGCCATTTCCAATGTCTGTAAGTTAGCACCAGGAAACTGACAAAGAAAGACCCATGCAATCATATACACACATACATGCCCATATACTGATCAACATATACATATACATACACAAACATATACATATATACACATGTACATATTCACACTCCCTTGCCTTCATCCATTCCCAATGCCACCCCACCCCACAGGAAACAGCAATACCATCCCCTGCGTCAGCGAGGTAGTGCCAGGAAATCAGACAAAAAAGGCCGCATTTGTTCACATGCAGTCTCTAGTTGTCATTTGTATTGCAATGGAACCACAACTCCCTATCCACATTCAGGCCTCACAGACCTTTCCATGGTTTACCCCAGACATTTCGAAAACATGCCCTGGTTTAGTTCATTGACAGCAAATCGACCCCAGGAAACCTCCATTTCCTCTTTAAGAAACTGAAATACAAGAAGGGAAGGGTTTCCAGCCCCCTGCTACACCCCCTTTAGTCACCCACTACGACACGCAGGGAATACGTGGGAAGTATTCTTTCACCCTATTCCCACTTGTAATTGAAATCCCCGATAATAATACTTTACTATATCGGCAAAGTGTTTCACTGCCCTGGGTACCATCTTCATTGTTCCTTCAGTTATCATTTTATATTTGTTCCAACTCATGAAGTTTCTCCTGAGGATTACATATCATGAACACTGCTACTCGCTTCTTTCCCACAGTTATTCTTCCCGTCATGTAATTTTTTAATGTGCCACCTTCCAGTTATTTCCTGAAAATTAAGGTTATCAAGAAGGCCAATCATCCTAGTTATCTTTCCCTCATTGTTATCAAGTCTCCTAATTCAATCCTTGAATTCAAGCTCTTTACCATTTACTGCTAGTCTTCTGCGTTTGTGTATGTAATATTCCGTCAGACATTTCTCTCACTCAATCTTCCCTAACCCTCTGCCATACTTGCAGGACTGCTCCATTCTTATGCCTCACTGATGTCTCCAATGTTTTTCCAACTGCATTCTTTGCTCCTATTTCTCTCTTCCCTAAGTCTATAACCTCTGGTGAAGATCCTACTGAATTCTACTACATTTCTAAGTTTCTTGGCTTCCTTATGTAGCTCCTGGCCACCTAAAACCATACCAAACAAGAGTTACAACTCATCCCTTTATGCCTCAAACATATCCACCAGTTCTAATTTCTTTTATTACAGTAAGTGCTTTTGGCATGTCTACAGCCTCCAAGTCTTTTTTATCAGTTTTCCTTCCTTCTTCACCCTTTCCTCGTTGTCTGGAATATAATCATCCAGTCTCAAAATCAACAACAGTTTATGCTAAAGTCTCAATCACTCATCTTTCTCATTTTGGCACCATCTACTTGCCTATTACATCATTTAGTGTTAATTCATCTACCTAAGAGTCTCTGGCGGTATTTGAAGTCTCCTTTTTCACCAACAACCACTCGCTTGAATACTCTGCACTATTTTAAAGCTTCTATCTATAAAACCATAAATCCCCGAATGGTAATCATTACTCTCTCTACAGCTTCACTTAATTCCCCATGTGCCTCAGTTTCAATGTCCCCAGGGCTCTGTTCCATTGCATCAGATGTTATATCATCTTGTTTCTCCCACATAGTTCCAGATCTTGCTAATGCTTCCTACCCTCCATTATCACTAGTCGCTGGTCTGTATGTTATAGGTATTACCTCTTATTGTATAAGTTGGCAGATTTTTTTCAAGTGGTTGATCATTCAAGGTGATGAGAGGGTACAGGTTGAATTCATGTCTCTCACAAGACAAGTATTTATTCATCTCCATTCAATCAGCCAATAACATCAGAGAAAAAGTATGTCCATCAATAATGACAAGATTATAGCTTCAAATCTTCTTTAGCTATAACATTTCAAAAAATGAAAAGTATATCATTTCAATAATCCAGTTTTTTCAGTACCGCAGTTCCCATTAATACTGTTCAACAAATGGTAGGCTATCAAGAGCCTATCATTACAGTTAAAGCACTGGACGACCAGCATATATGATACACGGAGGATATACTGCAGATACCATCTACCCACAGACTTAGAAAATGAGCATATCAAATACAGGAAAAGCAAAGGTATAAGTTCATATAATATTGCTTAGCAGGTGCAGTAATTCAGCCAATCATGTTCTATATGATTGGCAAGAACTGCTTTATGTCAAAGGCACTTTCTGCCTAAGCAAATGATCTCACATCTTTATGAAAGCTTCTGTGCTACTTTAACCTTGTACAAGGTATCATGAAGCTTTCTTCTCCCACCCACAAAAATCAGGTTTATAGAGTTCTTAAATTAATTGATTTTAAAATATCAAAGATTCATATAGTTTTGCAATGAAAACAAATCAATTTATTTTTTTTTTCATACATATTTGCCTTAACCCGCGTTAGCGAGGTAGCATTAAGAATAGAGGAGCGAGCCTTAGAGGGTACATCCTCACTTGGCCCATCTCTCCGTTCCTTCTTTTGTAAAATTATAAACAGGAGGGGAGGATTTCCAGCCCCCTGCTCCCTCCCTTTTAGTCGCCTTTTACAACACGCATGGAATATGTGGGAAGTATTCTTTCTCCCCTATCCCCAGGGATACTATCCCTAAGGATAGTATATTTCATAATACTTTCCCCTCTCAAAAGTTATAAACATTTCATACAAGTTTCAGCCCAACATGCTAAAAAGTGTGTAAGGCCTGAGTGTTAAGTGAATTGCAAATGCACCTACATTGAAAAACTGATGACATTATAATGTCTTATTTCATAAAATATTTTCTTGTCATAATCAACTATTCATTGAAAATATTATTAAAAAATCTAAACTATAAAAGTCTGTAAAATTATCAGCCAGACCAGGCAGATGCAGTGTTGTCAAAGTCAGGGGGGTTACTGGCAATACTGCCTCCTCTTTCGTGGGAATAAAAAATCTACCTCATTTTGGTCAACTTTCATTGCTGTAAGAGTCGGCATCCATAACATCACTCTCCCCATGATCTGAACACAGATCATCATCAAATAATTCAGAATCCTTACCCACCTGATACTTTTAATCTAGCTAAAAGCTACTCATTCTCCCTCTAAGAAAACTCTTAAGAAAATCTGATTTCATTGGCATGGCTGGAATATGACAAGGAGAAATTACTGTGCAATGCCACCTCAGCCACTATCCAGGCTTGGCACACAGCCTTGACACTAAGGCACAATATTCAGTACTTTACATATTTCTAAGGGCAACACTCAGCTCATGTAAATATCCTTCTGAAAATGTTAAAGGATCGAATCAAATTTCTAAATTATCAACATCTGCACACCACACTCTGAAATTCTATATCTTTATGCAACAAAACTCCCAAAACATATTCTAGTACTGTATCACTGATCCAAGAGTCAGACAACTGCAGTGCAAATCCTGCTCATTTGTTTCATTCAGGAACAGACATTTTGTCACAGCAATACAGTAAAGTATCTGCCGACTAAAAATATTCACAAAATTATACATGACAGCTAGAGACTGAGTGTGAACAAATGTGGCCTTTGTTGTCTTTTCCTAGCGCTACCTCGCGCACAAGCAGGGGGAAGGGGTTTTCATTTCATGTGTGGCATGGTGGCGACGGGAATGAATAAGGGCAGACAGTATGAATTATATACATGTGTATATATATATATGTCTCTGTGTGTATGCGTTGAGATGTATAGGTATGTATATGTGCATGTGTGGACGTGTATATACGTATATACATGTGTATGTGGGTGGGTTGGGCCATTCTTTCGTCTGTTTCCTCGCGCTGCCTTGCTAACGCGGGAGACAGCGACAAAGTATAATAAATAAATAAATATCTACTTTACGAATGATCTGAGCATTCTAAATTCGATTGTTGCAGTCATCCACTATCACTGCTATGTCTATCAAGTGCTGCAGCCACAGACACTTGATCCATGACTGATGCTGGGTCAAAGTGTAAGTCTTCAAGGAGTTTACAACATTTAAGTTCAAAACGTATAACACATAATCAGTGACTAATATGTTTGTGTATTTTTCATTTAATTTTTCTAAACATTTCACTGTAGTAGGTTCTTCCTTACTGCATAAATTAATAATTGTCTACATATTTAGGAAACTGTTAAAGACAATAACTGAATGAGATGAAATTCTTACAACAGCTCACAATCATCTTTGGTTCTAAACATTCAAATCATGATCTTGGAATGAGTCAATTGCATTTTTTACATATTTTTTCAACACAATTCTCTTCAATAGATTCTTACTTAATACATTAATAACTAACTACATAATCAGTAATATCTATGAGAAAATGAGGAATTCTTATATAGCTCTCAATCATCTTTGGTTCAAAACATTCAAATCATGATCAATGAATGACAAATCAAAGTGTATTTTTTCACATACTTTTTTCAACACGATTCTCTTCAGTAGATTCTTACTTAATACATTAATTAAGAACGATCTAAATAATCAACAAAATTTAAGAGAAAATAGCTGAGAATAACATAATTCTCACCTAGCTCACAATATCCTCGAGTGAATGGAATCATGGTGGAAGCTGAAGTGGGTCAAGGGGTAAAGTTACTGGGTGCGTTGAAGATTGTGTGGAAACTCCTGGGTGCATTGAAGAATGTGTGAAATGTCCTGGGTGCGTTGAAGAATGTGTGGAAAGTCTTGCGTGCGTTGAGGAATGTGTGGAAACAGAAGTCAATGTCTGGAAGGACAAAGATGGATGTCTAATGGTATAGTAGTCACAATGGTGTATGGATGCAAGGCATGGGCCCTTGGTGACAAAGTATGGAAGAGGGAGAATGTGTTGGAAAATAAATGTTTGCAGACAATATGTTATGTGAGGAGGGTTAATAAGAGTAAGAAATGAGGTATTGTAATAATAAAAGCATGATTGAGAAAGCTGAAGAGGGAGTACTGAAATGGCTGGGACCTATTGAAAGGATGATTGAATGCTATCAAAAGGGGTATACATATCAGAAATGGAGGGTACAGGGAAAAGAAGGAAAGCAAATGAGGTGAAAGGATGGAAGTTTTGAGGGTCAGAGTATGAGCATGCTGGAGGCTGTAAAGTATGGATGGGATAGAGAGAACTTGAGCAATGTGATATACAGGAAGCAGAAAACTGTTAATGGACTGACTAAACCAGGGAATATGAAACAGTCAGGAGAAAACATGGTGGGGTCTCTGGAACCTAGTTGTGGATAAGATGCTCTGGTTTTTGTGCATTATTCATGACAGCTAGAGAGTGGATCTGAGTGAGTTAGGCCATTTTTCATCTGTTCTTGGCACTGCCTCAGTAACACGCAAAAAAGCAAATATGTAGGAAAAATAATGTACACAGTGCTCCTCAGTAGGTTCGGAACTCATGAACTAATAATATAATTCACATATTCAGAAAGATAATAGTGCAAAATGGGTTATGGAAGTGCTACACAGCACATGAACTTTTGGATGTAGGATAATCATAATTCATTATGTTTAACATATCCAGTGAATGATATGGTAAATTATATTTTTCATATATACCTCTTCTACACAATTCTCTTCAGTAGGTTCTTAAATAATGCATGTATTAATAATTACAAGTATTTTCAGAAATAATTACATAACCAAAAGGATGAATGCAATCTTGTTTATTATATAATTTCCTTAAACATATGATCATAATAATATCCACCTTAGATAATTATCCACTTTATGGAAGCCTCTTGGTCCAAATTTTTTTGTTTATAGATACTATAATGTATTGTATACCAAGTGAAGAATGCATATCTTCCCGAAAACAATCATTAGATCTCCCACTGTTACCATTCAACAACTGAACATATTTCCAATATGTGCAACATGGGTATAAGTATCTCTCACATTTCTAGAATTAATCAAGAATTTGTAAATAAAAATATAACATAAAATTCATCACAAAACACTTTAAACATAAAACATCTACATGTACTATGCACATCTCTTAATGATCTCAAGACTATACATATATAATATTCTGTTCTTATCTACTGAAGATGACAAAATTATACATATATTCATTTCAGATATGTTGTAATGAATGTTTCTGAAAATCGAATGAAGTGTTGGCATCAGCAGCAGCCATCAGCACAGGCTAGCAGCCAAGGGGTTACCTTCCAGCCCACAAATGATGTTGGTGGCAGTCAATGTTGCCATAAGTTCCCTTGTTCCTACCTCTGCACTTCCAATGTGAGGGATCAAAGCTGAAATACATAAGTTAGTTTTGTGACATACAAAAGTAAAGCAAGACAGTTATATCATTAACTTCATTCCCGTTTACAAGCGGTGGATCAGGTGCACATCGCCTCTCAGTTAAGTCAAACACATCCTCAAATCAATTGCATTCTTATATCCCATGAAATAATGAAGTTGAATACTACCTATGCACCTCCTGCATACCATAAATGGCTACCAAAAGGGACAGGTGTTGTAGGCCTAGGGATCCTCACCTCCATCACATTTAAAAAATTGAAACACAAGCAGTGGGATTTATTCTTCAGAAAAGTTTAGTTCTTCATGCTACCTTGCTAAGGAAAGGAAAGTAGGCACAAAGAGTGGTCGCAACAGGAAAACAAGAAGACAGCATCAAAGCAGCAGTCATTTAACCCCTCCCTACCCCATGAAGGTCTTTTCTTTCTACCTCACATACATTTTGGTTGCTGGATTTCAATCCACGAACAGAAACTTCTCCATCACACAGCACCTGACAACATATTATTCTCATAACTTTTTTATCCTATATCACATATTTCTTTCATCCTTGAGGAACTGGGTAGTAAGAGAACTATTAACACAACTGCTTGTTGTAAGACAAGAATAACATGCACAGGAGCAGGGGGATGGAAAACCTTCCCTCCTTATATTATCATTTTCAGGAAACAGAGAAAGTGCAAAGCAAGGATTTCTCATTGAAAGTCCAGATTGGGTAGTATGAATGTACTTGGATATAACAAGAATTATAAGCGGGAGACAGATGCTATGTTTGATAAAAGGAATTGTATGGCTCTATGTGAGACAAAGTTGACAGGTGAGGAGGTAATTTGGTTTGGGTATATTCAAGGGTTTAAGTATGGTTTAGTGTGATGGTGAGAGTGATGAAGGGAACTGTACCTCTGATAAAGGAGCTGTGAGCTGTGTTAAAAAGTATAAGGAAATGAGCTCATGTTTGTAGTGGGTTAGAATGAAGAACAAACTTCACTGAGACTGTTTCTCCCCCTCCCTTCCTAATCATAAACACACCTTTCTTTTCAGGGAAAATCTTCTCTCTTCATTTGGTAGCTTTCATACATATTTGCCATTTCCTGCATTAGCAAGGTAGTGTCAAGAACACAGGACTGAGCCTTGGAAGGAAAATACTCACTAGGCCACCTTCTCTGTTCCTTCTTTTGAGGACAATATGTGGTGTAAGGTGGTTTGATCAAGTAAGTAATGAAAAGGTAAGAGATTTATATTTATTTATTATACTTTGTCGCTGTCTCCCGCGTTAGCGAGGTAGCACAAGGAAACAGATGAAAGAATGGCCCAGCCCACCCACATACACATGTATATACATACACGTCCACACACGCACATATACATACCTATACA
>JAUTXX010364538.1:0-13331 GCA_032273605.1 Panulirus laevicauda | reverse complement strand
ATGTATAGGTATGTATATGTGCATGTGTGGACGTGTATGTATATACTTGTGTATGTGGGTGGGTTTGGCCATTCTTTCGTCTGTTTCCTTGCACTACCTTGCTAACGTGAGAGACAGCGACAAAGCAAAATAGATAAATAAATAAATATGTTATTTATACAGACAGGAATTTATGTACATGAGTAAATAAACTGATAACTTAGTTTGCACTTAATGTATCAACAGATATAGCCCAAAAGTTTTTTCCTTAATTCTAAAACTAGCCACAGTATTGAGTGCTGACATCTAGCTTCCCACCCAGTTGACGTATATACACTCCCTTTGATGTCTTGTGGAATGTAAGATGCATGATATTCTTTCCAGCATTGGTGGTATGATTCTATTGACACCCATGGATGATTGTTTGAAGCAAACATAAGGTGGGATTTTAAACAGAGGTGGGAAGCTTTCACTCATCTTATGATGATAAGAACAGGGCTATTTGTTTGTCACAAGACAAAAGAAGCAGTTTTGGAGGCTTTAATTCATCATCTTATGATGGCGACAGCACTATAATGTTTGTCACAAGACAAAATAAGCACTTTAAGTGTCATAGGTTGGAGCCTACAAAACTTAGGTGGGTCCTCATGCCATAAGGTTATTACAAGATTTATAAAAGTTTTAAAAGAAAAAAAAATCAGATATATTAACCTTATATGATGCTATACAGACACTTGGCATACCACATGTGCTTGGCCTATCACCAGTTTGTTAACATTTGTTGACACTTCTTTCTTCATCTTTTCTGTGTTACTGCCATTTGATAACTGATATGCAGAGAACTTTTCTTAGTGCTAACAGTTTAACATCAGTAGATCATTATCACTGTCATTAGTGCCTCAAAGACTATCACTGATTTGCTTTTAGCATACTGAGAGTGCACATTAAGGGTGTACCTTCCCCTGTCATGTTATGTGGGTAACTGACACTTTAGGAATTTTTCCCAGTGCTAATTGTAGTCGCTTGTGACATAATGCAACTCTACATTCAGAATGTCATTGCCAGCCATGGGGGTTATGTTCCCCAAATATCTTTTTGGTTGGCAAAATCATGGTTGGCAAGGTACAGGGCTAATGGGAAATGAGGGTTTAGAGGGAGTGCCTCTTGATATACATACCTAAAGTCCAACAGTGAAAATATCAGGGTTAAAAATGAGCATGTTGTTCTTCAAAATCAGAATGCTTATTCCATAAAAGTGCCAACAAATGAGGCAAAACTCTAAAGTAATGATATGATGGCATTATATCACCCCTAATGCCACATCTCTTTACTTCTATGAAGCAGCTACCCAGCTATGCTGCACAGAAGGCTACCTTGAAGTTTGCTTTGGTGACACTGACTGGTATGTTTGCTTTGTTGACACTGACTGATTATGGCACTTTTCCAACCTTTCCCTAGAAATGCTGATCTGCTGGGCTTTTAGCAGCCCATGGCAACATGATACTTGCTTGATGATGGAAAAAATTTCGATGGTGCCATGGAAAACCATGGATACTCAGAACTTGCAGTCATACATGTAAAAGGGTATATAGTATCCTGAGTGAGTATATAATCAAAACTGTGGTTGACAAAACCATGGCTGGCAAGGGACCTCAGCAACAATAAAACAGATTTTCTGATTTGAATGAGAGCAGGGAAAAGCAAAATATACATTTATGGCCAGATTACTTACACCATCGGGTGTATGGATAACTGACACTAAGGTTTTTTTCCCAGTGCTTGTGACCAAAGGCATCTTTACGTACCAATAAAATGCACCTTTCAGTTTAAATGAGGGCGGAAACAGGCAGACCATGCAAGTATGGCTCGAGCATTGACGTCATAAACAGTTCAAATGTAACTAGAGTCCCATGAAGGTTAATGTAGTCCATAATTTTTTTTAGTTATGAACTAGTGAATTTAAGAGCAAAGTGTTTAGAATGTAAAGCCCTGAAGAGTTAAAAGGATGGTTGATGTATCAGTAAAAGGAAAGTCAATGAGGACCCTAAAAGAAAGAAGAATCATTTTAAAAGAGAATGACCATCTTTCATTGAAGAGTTCAGTGAGAGTATAAGAGATCTATGTGTAAGGAGTGAAAGTATATTTGGTAAGTTTGGAAGAATGCGAGTAACAAAGGATGAAGTTTGAAGAGATGGAGAATGCATCTGACAATTTCATTGGAGATGATGGCTCTTACACAGATGATTTTTTTTTAGATTTTTTTAGAACTATTATTGTACAACAGCTTCAGGATAGCTAACACTACAATAATTATGTATCACAGTCTCCTTTCAGTTGGCAGTGACACAATTTGCTTTGAATTGACCCTCACTCATCCTAGACCACCTCATGATAGTAGATCATCCACTCAGCCAGAACTTCTCACATGTTGTAGAGTTAGAAATGTTTATATAACCTTTATACTTTCCCTGCGGGACTTTCTGTCTATTTACCTTGCAAAACAGTTTACCTGCCTCCATGAATAGATAAACCCATGAAATTATTTTTGTTTCTACCTTTAGTTGAAGATTAGAGGTAAGTATACTTAACAATTTCTTCCAGTTTGGGTTTCCAATAGTATGTAGAATTACATTACATTTATATGTAAAACTGTTCATTTATTCTCTAGAGAAACAAAAAAATATAGCATTCTCCTGCCTCATACCTAAAGTACAACAAACTATGCCAAACTGAGGCTGAGACATGCTACCTATAGTAAGACTGGGGAACTTGGAGTGTGGACTTTGGCTCCACCAACTCAGCTTACTGATCAGCCTTTGGCAGCTTTAGTGACACAAAAGCTTTGTTAACCATGAAATGCAAAGCTTTATTATTTTTATGATGTAGCCTGTGAAATCAGATAGTAAACAGGTGAAATTTTGCCTGTACAGGGGTGAGATTTGCCCAGCACATCACAAAATGTTAGGGTTAATGTAGTTTCACTTAATGTTATACATCCTGGAAACACATGTGCCATGTTAAGCAGGGAATGCCTGTAGTTATTTGTGCTTCAGACCATTGTAATTATGAGGTCATTGATTTACAGTGCATCATTTTGAAATGTTTTTTCTTTTTTCTTTCAGTTAGGAATTATTTTTGAATGCAGATGAAAAACAGACTTTAATTATTTTGTATGAAAGTACACTGTGATATATCTCTTTTTTTTCTGCACTTAAAAGAATTAACGCTGAGTGACAGCCACTTAAGGGTATGATGTTCTTTGTGCTGCATTAGCTTACTCTTCAGTATCCCCTGCCTATAACAATAGATGTAGTCCCCTGGAATTTGGTTTAGAGAATATAGTCATCATTGGATTTGCCTCCATGTTTTTAACACTTAGGATTCTACAGATCTTCACTACAGAAGTTTTATTTGCCTTGTTATGATCACAGAAGATTGAGTCATTTAATATAGTAATTCTGTTGATTTACTTATCTCTTACATGCTCTGTTGAGGTTCATTAATGTTCTCTAGGCTATATTCATTTCATTTTCATAATTTCCTCAGCAGCAAAGTTGAAACTTTTTCATTTAATACATGTTTTTATTAGTTTTCCATTGGAAGACTTGAAGGATATATGCATGTTGTCTTGTTGGTTTACATAGACTTGACCTAGGCAGAAATACGCCCTAAATGTGGCCAACTTGACTGAAAGGTAAATTAAAGGTACAAGCAAAAAAAAAGATTCATATACTTATAGACCTATCTCTTTAATCATTAGAATATTATCTGCATAGGAAAAGACAAAAGAAGGAAGGAAATCCCATTGCTTTACTGTTCAAGAAAGGAGGAGGTATCATAAAGGTCATTTCTCATGCAGTTGGTATCCAAATAGAAACAGTGCTGCAGCTAGTCATGTGAGAGCAGTGGCTGAAATGTTATCTGTAAACAGAGTGAGGGTAGCAACAGCAGAACGGATAGAAAAAGATGGTTTAAGAGAGAGATAATTACAGGAGAGTTGATAAGGCAAAGAGAGAGGTGGAGAAACAACCACCCCAGGTAAGTGAACAGAATTAGTACTTGGATAAACTAAGCTGCTAGAAAATATGGACTTGCTGCTCAGAAGAAAATAACTTTAATGCTAACACAATACCTTCAGCATGTAGGAAGCAGATACTGTATGAAAGTGTTCATTTTATGGAGTGTCCAGGATGAGTAGAAGATAAAGTTATGCCCAACATATTTATGTTATGAAGTTGAATTGAAATATAGCTGGCAAACAAATGAGATTTAAAGAGAGGTGATGGTAGAATATTTTTTTAGCTATTGAATTTACCAAGGTTGCCACTTCCCCACTCTGTGAGATACTGTACTGTTCCAGATTAAGAGAGGAAAGAAGTTCAAAAAAAGAATGAATATACAAGTGAGGATAGAGGGAAAGTGAGTTGAAGCATGTAAAGTGGAATCATTTGCATAAGAGTGATTAGGATTAAATGGTGAAGAAAGATCATTTATAGAGAGAAGGATGAGGGTAGGTGATAGGACAGAACCGTAAGGAATATCACTTTTGACAGAATGAATGAGAAAAGTTGCTCATGACTACTATGATGGAATGGCTAGGAAGGAAGCTGTGCCTTAGAGAAAATGGAAAAGCAGGAAAGCCCAAGGAAGGAAAATCAGAGAGCAAAAACTTATACCACAGAAATCATCAGATGCCTTTAGTTTTGTTGTCGCCTCAAGTTAATCAGTCCCTTGTACTATAGTCTACACGCAAGGAAAATCAGAGAGCAAAATCTTATACCACAGAAATCATCAGATGCCTTCGGTTTTGTTGTCACCTCAAGTTAATCTGTCTCTCATACTATAGTCTACACACAAGGAAAATCAGAGAGCAAAAACTAATATTGCAGAGATCATCAGATGCCCTCAATTTTGCTATCACCTTAAGGTAATCAGCCCTTTATACTAAGGCTTACATACTGGTAGGGAAAGTATAGTAAAGCTGAAGGGCCTTATCCTTCGACAGACATATTGACATGGGAAAGGATGAGGCAATGTACCTCATAGGATGAAAAAAACCTGCTTGGACATTTTATAGTAAAGATTATAGAAATGAGAATTAATAATTATTCTGTTCATATGTACAGTTTTTACTAAACTGTAGACATGCAGTATATGTATATCAGTATTTATGCATAACAGAAGAAATATGATTAATATACTGGGGATAGAAATATCACAAGAAGTGTGATGTGTTCTTGCCCTTGTGTTTATGAATTTGAATGGAATTATTCATTTGGCTAAGGTTTTTGTTGAGTTTGATTTTGAATGTTCCCCTCATTGGAGTGGTCACTACCTTGTTCGTAAGAATCTCCTCTTCAGCAGTACTTTATCAAGATCTACTTTTTTCCTTGGTGTTTCATCGTATTTTCTTAGCTAACATAGAGCCCTAGAGAATAGTTTTTCAAAATTTACATTATCAGACCTCTGATTGATTTGAAACACAGCAAATTTCTTATTACTGAGCTTTTTTGAATTGTGAGTGGATCCAATCCCCCTTTGCCTAATATAATCATTTATGTGTGAAGGGCAGAACAAGATTTTTGGGGGGCTCTATGATGTATAGTTTCTAGCCTTTCGTTACCCTTCCATGAGGAACAAAAGACAGCATATTTTGTTTAAGGCTTGGCCTTGAAGGGTACTTTTGTCTATGACTGGGGCCAGTGACATTAAAAGGAAAAATAGATACTGTAGATGATGTCTCGGTTTGGTAAATTTGTAGGCAAAGGCAGTACAAATCCTACTTGAAAATATGAAATTTTTGCCAGTTAAGCATAGTTCCTTTTACTTATGTGGTTACTCATACACACTCCTAGCTACACCTGTCTTTCCCCACCATTACAGCCTGACCTTTTAACATCTCTTTCAGTATATATTATGAGAATTGTTCTTGCCAAAATGACAACCATTTGCTTTCATTTCTAATAATTACAAATTGTTTTGATTTTCCTCCGGTCAATCTACAAACCAGTTATAGATGTTTCCACCTCTTCTCAGAGATTTGAATGCATCAATTGATTATTCTTGAGGCTCTTTATTGAAGTTTTGCTGAACACTGTACTAAGAAAAATTTATTCAAGTTCTATAGCCTGATTGTGCTACAAGAATGCATTACTGTAAAGTTCAGCAAGATCTGGCATAACCACATCATCCACACTATCCTGGAAACTTCACATAATGAATATCACAAAGTGTGATTTCCAGAATCAGGGGTTATTGTATTGGTGCTGCAATTATCATTATTCTGAACAGCTATTCGATTTCTGCTGGGATCTCATTCACCCCACTATGGAGAATTGGTCACATCAGAGATGGCTCTTCTTCCATCTCTCTCTTAGCCAGAATGGAATCAAAAGCCTCTCACTTTATTGACTCTCTTGCTTCACCTCTCTTCAACTATTCCTTTCCATCTGTTATGATGTTACTGCCCTCCCTTTGTTTTGCAGGTATGATTTCAGCCACTGCTCTTGTGAGCTGACCATATGTGTCCCAGCTTTTAAGGCTTGAACCCATGGCAAAGCAAAGGTGTGGAATTCTGTTTCTTCTTTAATGTTTCTGTTTTCTTGTAACTTTTATATAGGAGTGAGGTCTACAAACATTAAAGGAACTCATTTTATTTTTTATGTTCTTTTTCTCAAACTTTATAGATTTTTCATTTAGTCCATGGTGGCCACAACAGGGACATGTTTTTACCGCACCATGTCATTTACTATATAGAATAATAACAGATTGTTTCCTTCAAGATATTCTGCCATTTCCCTTATTTCTCATTCAAGAAGTTTCTATATAACAGTTGTGAGGCAAATAGATCTGTAATATCTCAGGCTGCTTTCTGTCACCTTTTTTACAACCTTTACTGGTATATAGGTCACAGTGGATATCTTGCTGTTGCTTGTTACAGTGCTTTGATAACTAGTTGAAGACAATCAACTAGAAGACAATCAGCTATCTCTTTATATGCATTCATCTTACCTTAGTAGTCAAGTTTTCAAGGCTATACAGGAAGATCTCCAGTCCAAATATCCATAGTCTGACAGCATTTGAAATCCTAACACTCACACATTTATGATACTGCCAAAATGGTGCATAAGTTTCCAAAGTTGGAATTTGAGACATAAGTGCCTCATGCTTTCCTTTGCTATTTCTGTGGATTTTGACATTGATCTGCCCATGTGATGGCATACATGTGTTGAACACCCATTACATTCTTTTGTTTTCTTTTTGCTAGTATCATTTCCACCTTTAAGAGTCTGGTTGGGATCTTAATGAGTATTTCTAAGTCCAGTACAATCACTTGTGTGTAGTTTGGCATCTTAATTCATGGTAAGTAGCATTAAGGTTCATTCTTATTAAACCTGTAACCACACATGTTATTAATGAGATTTTTTTTAACGTTTATTGTTCGGTCTGAAATGTTAAATGTGATATTTTTCTACCTCAGAAATGCTGAGTAGATTTGCTTGGTCTTCATCACTGTACTAGATACAAATTGTTATTTTCCCCAATTGATTCATTAATGATTTGATAGATAAAGCTGTTTTCTGAGAAATTTATTTTCTGTTCAACTCTGTTCCTGCACTTGTGCTTGATCCCTATTATTTATTTTGTTTCTTTCATTTTTGTCATCCATTTCCTTTGTTAGTGAGATAGCACCAGGACCAAGAACAGATGAAGAAATGGCCTCATTTGCTCACATCTATTCTCAAGCTGTCATGTGTAATGCACCAAAACAACAGCTCCCTATCCACAACCAGACCCCACAGACCTTCCCTATGGTTGTCCCAGGCTGCTTCATATACCCAGGAACAGTCCATTTACTGCATTAATCCCTCTGGATACAACATTGCTACAATTCACTCCACCCCATGCACACCTACCCTCCTGCATGTTCAGGCCTTAATCACTCAGAAAAATTTTCACTCCATCCTTCCATCTTTGGTCTGCCATTTTAACCCCTTCAGTTTTGACTAATATATCCTCTTTGTTAACCTGTTCTCACTAATTCTCTTTTTTTATCCAAGCACTTTCACATCCTCTTCAGCTATCTCAACCGTACTCTTCTTATTACCATACATTTTTTTTTACCATGATATCACTTTATCGTCCCTTCTTGCACTGCTTAGTGCCCTAAAGCTTTTCATTTCCAACACATCCATCCCCCATTAATACATCCATACAACATTATTGGGACTACCATACCTTCAAGCATACCCAGTTTTGCCATCCCATATAGTGACCTCTTTTTCCACACATTTATCTCTGCTCCTAGAACCTTTGCCCCTCACCAACTCTATGACTAACCTCTGCTTCCATGATTACATTTGCAGCCATATCCACTTTCAGTTATCTAAAATGCTCAACTTCTTCCTAGTTTTTTCCTTTCAGACTCACCCCATCTGCCCTGTCTCTCTGCACTAGTAAACTTAATAATCTTGCTTTTATTGGCATTCATTTGTAACTTTCTCTTTTTACATACTCTCCCTAACTCAGACACCAAATTCTCCAGTTTCTTACTTGAATCTGTCACCACTGCTGTTTCATCATCAAACAACAACTAACACACTTCCCAGGTCCCTCACCCCCTTCAGACTGCATACCAGCCTTGCTTCCCAAGACCCTTGCATTTATTCCCTTACCATCCCATCGATAAAGATTAAAAAGCCATAGTAACATTACATACCCACCCACTCACTTTCACTTGCAACCACTCACCCTCCTCTTTACCCACTTGCACACATGCCTTACTCGCTTGGTAAAAACTCCTCTGCTTCTAATAGTTTTCTACCTACACCGTATTTCTGTAATACCTTCCCTAAAAGTATCTCTGTCAGCCATATCGTATGCTCCCTCCAGGTCCATGAATGCCACATACAATTCCTTTTGTGTCTCTTAAGTATTTCTCACACTTATTCTTCAAAGCAAACACCTGGTCCACACATCCTCAACCTCTCTTGTAACCACATTGTTCCTCCCCAAGCTGATTCTTTCTGCATACCACCACATTGTCAATCACCACTCATCTAAACAGCTTAATGGGTGCACTCATCAACCTAATTCATTGAACACTCACTTTTGTTTCTTTTCCTTTATACAGTGGCTCTATACATGCATTCTGCCAATCTTCAGGCACTTTACCATGGTCCATACATATATTGAAAATCTCTAACTAACCCAGCAACAACATCAGTCACTCCTTTAAGAAATTCAGTTTTGATAGCATCCACCCCAGCCACCTTGCCATATTTCATCTAATGCTAGACTTTCACCTCTTCCCTTTTCATCAACCTGTTGTCACTTTTCATACAACCCTAACCTAAATGCTTCACATCTGCCAATATATCATCGGTCACATTAAACAGTCCTTCAGATTACTCACTCCATCTCCTCTTCACCTTGTCAGTACCCGTTATCACTTTCCCACTTGTTTTTCTCATGCTGTTAACATCTTCCCAAAACATTGTATTCTCCTTGGAATTTGCTGGCACTCACTCACCTTAATCCTCATTTGCATTCTTATTTCAACCCCTGCACCTTCCTCTTTACTTCATGCCTTTCTCATGTGCATTTCCCAATCACTTACACTCCTCTTTAAGTACTGCCAACACATGCCTCTTTTTTCTCTCACTAGCAACTTTACTTTGTCATCCCATAAGTCACTACTCTTTCTCTTTTGCCTTCCTCCAGTCTTCCACATTCTCTTGTACATATCAGCATTGCTTCCTTAAATACCTCCCATTCCTCACCCACTTCCTGTAGCTTGTTTTACTCTTATCTTTTGCAAGTTTACTCCCAGTCTCTCTTGATATTTCTTCTCACTCCATCTTTCCTTCTTACCCACATATACTTATGTATATCCCTCTTTTTAAATCAGGTATATCCATTTGCAAGTCCTTTTTCAACACACATCTTTCAACACACCTTACTGAATACCCCATGTCCCCCAGTTATACCATGAACTGCTACACTACTCACTTTCCTATTTAAATCACCCATCAGGAGTACCCAGTCTCTTGCATTAAAACTGTAAATAGACTCTTTCAAGTGCTCCCAAAACACTCGCCTCTAATCATCTCCTCATGGCCAGGTGCAGAAGCTCTAATAATCACCCATCTCTCATTCTCCACATTTAGTTTTACCCACATTAGGCTGAAGCTCACTTTACACCCTTTCACACATTTCCATAACTCCTGCTTCAGATGCAGTGCTACCCTTTCCTTATCTCTCACCACCTCATTAACTCTTGACTTAACCCAAAGACTTTACCAGACCTTTATCCCCATTACCCTTGAACTTTGTTTTCACTTAGAACTAAAACATCCAGGTTCCTCTCCTAACACTTACAGTCTATCTCTCCTTTCTTCTTTTCCATCTTTTAGAAATATGATATAAGAAAGGAAGGGCTTCCAGCCCTCCCCTGCTCCCTCCCCTCGTAGTCACTTCTACAACATACAGGGAATACATGGTTGGAATTTTTTCTCCCTTATCTCCATTATATATTTGGTAAATTGTCCTCTGATTCTAGCAAGCTTTTGAGATGTTTTGCAAACAGTTCTGGGTAGAGGATGGTTTATTTACTACAGCACATAAACACTGTTGTTCATGTCTGAATGATTTACAGCTGTGATTACCTAAACAGGTGTAAGTAAAGATTTCACATACAGCATAATGACCACCTCATCTGCTTATTCTATTCCTGTTAGATATTCTTATTTCACCTACTCTTATGAAAAGTCTGTAGTGTTACACTTCTGCAAGGTCTCAGTTAAAGGAGCAATGTAAATAGTTTAATTTTTAAGTAGATGTCTTGACTGATGTATCTCCTAAGTTTCTTGCACTGAAAATTGATACCATGTTATTTCCAGTCAATGATGACCAAATTGTGTCCTTTATCACCTGCATGTTCTTGATTTAGCCTGACATGGCCTGTCCCATGGTTGCTCTAAGCTACCTGTCTTATTTCCTCCCTTACTTGACTAATCCCTCCATGACCTCTCTCGTCCCTTTTTACTCCTGTTAGGGGATCCTGGCTGTAATGAGGGTTTCCCTTCTCAATTGCAGTATAGACTTGACAACTGATGATACTGCCAAGCCTATCCACACAAATGGGGGACATGTGAATACCATCCTTGCAAATTAGGTCAGGGCTGTCAGTGAACAAGTCCCAGACAGCAGTGAAGTTTACTCCTTCTTCATTGCACACCTTATGAAGCCTTTCATTAATGCCTAGAGCTCTACTTAGACTATCAGAAAAACATGTGGGTAGTATACTGTTTACAAAACATCTTATCAAATTTATTTATAGCTCTCTTTTTTTTATGGATAAGATTTTCATACCTATTCAGGTATCATCCACAAGCAATATGAAGCTCTTTGTTTTGGTATTTGTATGAGATATGGGAATGAGAAGTAACATAAATGCTAGCACAGTTCCATGGGAAAAGCTTTTTACAGTGTTGTAATGGGATTTCACATAGTGTACAATATAGTATATGAATCTGTTTGTTTGGAAGTTGTAGATCCACCATTCCGTTTTACCCTTTTTCCTACTGTATGCATATTGTATGCTATTATTCCATGTTTACAAAGTTACAATCTTAAGGAAAGTCGGCAGTTCACGTTAGCATTTTGTTTGCTTCTTAATGCTTCAAAGATTTTATCATGGTGATTGAGCTATTGTGATAGGCATGATCTTTTCCCTGCTTCTATGTTGCTCTTGGTTTTATGAATTTTTTTATTCCATACAGTTTACTTGATAGAACTCTGAAAACTATTGACAGTTTGTGATGTTAGCACTTTTGATTTGCTTCCTCTGTGGAGAGGACTTTTTGACTCTCAAAAACATCATAGTGCAGGTTTCCTCTATGAACAGATTTATGTTTAAGTACTCTTTCTAGTGGAATATTGCATTGTTTTATATTAACTAAATTCCATGAGTATGTAGCTGCTGAAGAAAATATTATTGGGATGGTTTATTCTTTTCACTGCGAAAATTGCATGTGTGTGAATGAACATGTTTTATAAATTGACTGCAAAAAAATTGCAGTGTCTCCATGGCATCGAAGAAAACATTTCTCTTTTGCTGCATGAATTGTTACTTCTCAAATGGCTTCTAAAATGCTTGCTGAACCATGCAGACTACTGTCATTTGTAAATAACTTAAGTAAATGTGAATGTAAACAAATAACAATGACCCATCTACTCTTAACAACTATCTTTACATTTTTGCTGTATTATTAATGCAAGTCTATTAAGTTGTATGCACATTTTTTTCATGATATACAGAGCAAGAGTTTATTTTATAGTATACTTCATAAATACTATATGAAGAAGTTATGATGAATAGATTTTTTTAGAGAGACTTTGACACCTGTTTTGTTTAATTTTCTTTTTTCATTCCCTTCTAGTTTATCATACATCATGCATCAAAAGAGGAAAAGAATCATTACAGCAAAGGAGATGAAAGAAGTACTTCGAACAGAAACCTAGACATTGCAAATTATTTTTCTGTTATGTATATGAATTTTGCTAATTTTGATTCATATATTGGATGTGATGTTTGTGGATTGTGGTAGTATTGTTTATAGATTATGCAAATCTATAAACACCCACATACATACACGCACACACGCACATATACGATGTTTACTCCCTACACCTCACACATGAACACAAAGACTACAAAAAAATTAACCTCAAAACTGGTACCAAATTTGGCCTTTGCCATCACACCAACCTTTGACTTTACTTTTATGACATTTCCAAACTATTCTTCTACTTTACCTTTCAGCTTTGTTTCACTGAGAGCCAAAACAAGCTGTTCCTTTCCTAAAACATACCACCTATCTCTCCTTTCTTCTAATCCTGGTTACAACCACACACATCCTGACTTCCCAGCCTGAACCTTGGAGGAGGATAAGCACTCCCCTCCTGGCTCCTTCCTCTGTTCCATTTTTTAGAAATGTAAGTACAAGGTGGTAGTGGTGGGGGATTCCAGCTCCCTGCTTTCACCTCTCTTAGTTCCTGTCTATGACGCACAGTGAATACATAGGGAAAATTTTTTCTCCTTTACCCTAGGAAAAGAAAGGCAGTGGGTTTGGATGATATTGCAGTAGAATTTATTAAGAAGGGGTGACTGTTATTAAATGGTTGGTGAGGATGTTCAATTTATGTATGGATCATGATGAAGTGCCTGAAGATTGGAGAATGCATCCATAGTGCCACTATACAAAAGCAAAAGGGATAAAGGTGAGTGTTCAAACTACAGAGGCATAAGTTTGTTGAGTATTCCTGGGAAATTATATGGGAGGGTATTG
>JAUTXX010364317.1:0-13333 GCA_032273605.1 Panulirus laevicauda | reverse complement strand
AGTTAAGGATTAGGTCAAAGGACAAGCCATCATAACCCTGGGTCTCGTTGGACATTTATCTGGCCTTTAAATTCTATCAACTACCACGGGTCATTAAGGTCATCAACGTAAAGTTATAACCAATTGAAAAATAATCAAACACCATCTCCAGGTGTTCCAAGATAATTGAAAAGACTATCCATGCCCTTAGCTGTGTGACACCAACAACCATTTATCACGGATGTTTCAATAAGCCGTCAGGGAATCCTTCCCAAGCGGTACAATATGAAACGGAAGGCGGTACGTAATACGTTTGTTTATATCACTTCAACACTGTGATGACAGAGCTGTGGCGATTGTGGCTTTACAAGACGAGACCTCAGTTAGCTGCCAGCCAGGTGAAGTGAGCTTATATATATATATATATATATAACAACCATTTGATGACGACAACTTGACACAGCAGTAAATGCTCTTTGTGTCGCACTTCTTGTGTGGACTGGGACGGGGTACAGACACGCAGGTAACGACAGAGAGAGAGAGAGACCCGATGCTGTGCATAAGAACTTCGGAGGGAGTTCGCCGGGTGCCTTGGCTCTGATTGCCGGTGCAGCAGACGTAAGGAAGATGACACTCCGTGGTTTGCCTGTAGCGGTCTGAACTACAGGGCCTACGAGCCACGCCTTCTACAGCACCTATGGCGACTACCCACTAGACCTAAGACCTCAGCGAACGGAATCCTCTCTTCTCAAGAAGCTCCGCGGGTCCAAATCATCCACGCAATATTCTCCCACACACACACACACACCTACACCAGCGCCACGGGAACGCTGCCGACCTCCTCTTACCTCACGTACGTTCTCCTCGGCTTACCTAACTCTGCATCACTCACACCTCTGAGCTACGCTACCCTGTACTAACGCAATGAAGCGCCGTAATTACCTATCTTTCTATAACCCTTCCCGACCCCTCACCAGCACAATAGTTTGAGGCACTTGACTATACGCTAACTAAACTATGTTACAACGAGGTTGTTGGTGACTCTAATTTACCTCTGCGTAATTACCTGCTTGTGCAATACGAGGATGAAGTCCTGCACAAAGAGGCTGGGCCAAAATGGCGACCCAGTTGCTTGGCTGGCGGGAGATAATTCTGCCCTGTTGGTTGACATCTGTCAAGGTAAGCAGCCGCGCTCATTAGCAGAGAGAAGCTGACTTGTGGGAGGTGTGACGGGGGGAGGAGGGTAGGTGGTGGGAAGTTACCCCCTGGATTTGGAGTGACACACAGTAGGTGTACACTCCGCCTGCCACTCTCATGCTGGTATATTAAATAACAAACGCATCGTGAGTGAGTTAGGCACCACACGCCGTGTATTCGTCACTCATTATCAACCAAAAAAAAGTGGGAAAAAATATCTATCATATGGATGTCACACCTCTGCCACGACCATTAGTTTCCTAGTTTTACTCTCTCGTCCACACGTTGCAGAGTTCCCATAGCGGAGAAAAGATGGCGGGCAGCAACAAGAGAATGAAACAGGACAACACGCACGAAAATAGCGGATGCCAAGCCTGCGCCGGGCCTAATAGCTACTGGTGCAACAATGGAGGTAACTTCATAAACAGGTGTGTGTGTGTGTGTGTGTGTGTGTGTGTGTGTGTGTGTGTGTGTGTGTGTCTGTGTGTGTGTGTCTGTGTTCAGACTACCATCACAAAACTTGACAACGATCTTGCTAAAAATCTCTACAAATTTTGTCACCAAATACATCTGATTTCCGATGTAAAATGTTTTTAATTTACTGTGCTCTAGTTCAGGAACAAAAATTAATATCAATTCTGTACGTAGCGGCCTTAATTGGGGGGAGGGAGGGAGGGAGGGAGTGGAGGCTAGGCCAGTACATAATCGTTTTGTTTACTTTTCAAAACAAATGTTGTTTGTCCGGTCCAGGGAAGCCACGCTCCCAGCAAATAATAGTTAGGTTTCGGGTGGAATTAGTCAACAGACCTTTTTCATTCCCCTTTTTCAAGTACACTATAACCTCTATTAACTGTGGTTGTAATTACAATGTTGTGGGAACCAAAACAAATAAATAAATAAAAGCGTCCAGTTGCACCAAATCTGCCGGACGAAGCGGCAAAACCAGACGCCGTTGGAATCAGAGCCAAACACCAGACATGTTAAACCGATCATCCCAAGTGTCAAAACTATTCAACAAGGTGTCAGTCCCAGTCCCCAGAAGTGTTAAGGGGAGACTCCAGCCGTAAAACCCTTGGGGGGTAAACCATTATAAACTTCCTCGGCAGTTTAAACCTATGACAGCACGACCCAGTTACCTCTGAAAGTGAGTAATTATAACATTTATTACAGGAAGGAAGGACAATTCAGCCCAGGCCTGGAAGCGCTTGGCAACTCAAAGTCGTAAATTGCCACCACAGCAGAAGGATTTCTGGGCAAGACGTATTCTTAAAATATACTAAAGAATATCTCTTAAGGAAAAAGAAAACGTATTACGTATTTGAGATTACACAAAAAGCTAAGTAAAAAAAAAAATCTGAAGAATATCTCTTAAAGAAAACGTATTACGTGTTTGAGATTACACAAAAAGCTAAAATAAAAAAATCTGCATAAAAAAACTCGTAATGGGAATACATCTGATTAAGACATTTTTTAAATTCTTTAGACACTATCAAAAGCTTTCTAGAAATTAAACCAAACATGTGCGTATAAAGTTCCTTAAAGCTAGTCAACACCAATATTTTCATGTTCAAAAGCTAAACAAAAATTCAGCTCTTATATAACCGTATATACGGTAAGTCTATGTTATATTAGCCTTAGGTTACATATACCCGCCATACGTAACATATACTGCAGTACTGTATTATGTATACTGCGGTAATCATTATATCCTCATCTACACTCAACATGCACAATATCCGGACAAAATGGAAAAGCTTTTGTGATAATGAGAGACCGCAATAGGCAATTTATTTTCCCGGGAGCCGTCATAATAGCCTAGCCAACATGACCGATCAAACCACCATTGCTATTAATGGTTGTTGCTGCGCATTACCGAGAACTTAGATAGCCTATCGCCATTTCTCCTCAACATTGCTTCTTTTTCTTCTTCTTCTTATCTACTAAGCATTTACATTACATGAGTTAGGGTAATAGAGAGAGAGACGTAAGGTATCTACAATTTATAAACACCTGTATGAAAGACTACACTGAAAACAATAGCACTGAAGCATTTAGAAAATGAAAGCCCCTGAAGCATACAATTAGTTCATGACGGCATTAAAGATGTCAAAAATTTTTACGTGTTTTAATCACAAATGGCTCAATTCTCTCACATTAATGAAAAAGGTTCTCAATAAAAATATAGAAAACAAAAACTTCAGCAACTTTCCTGAGAAAAAAAAAAAGCGGATGCTTTTAAATATAATCTATGTCAGTTTTACACAAATCAACAAGTTTAAAGGTATTAGGTTCATGTTTGCTCCAGGAGACATATCATATATGTAATATTTGCTTCAGTTAGCAGCTAGGTACTAGTAACATTCACTACAGCTGCAAATTTAACCCCGCCCACGTTGGATCCGTTTGTCTCATCCGCAGTCGTGTCCAAGCTAAATTCTCCTGAACAGCTGCACTGATTATGCAAAGGACTGATCCGTGACTATAAAATACTGCTCTCACACCTGGAGTGGTTCCAGCTCTACAATACTACACAGAGTCGGGTTGAAAGCAGTATCCACTCTCCCCGTTTCACTTCACAGCTTCGCCTTCTTGTCTTACACAGTTATGTTGCTTCACTTTTCCCCTCGTCTTTCAGAAATTACTTTGCGATCTGCTCCCTAGAGCTGGTAACTCACAGATGAGCCGTTGGTTTGAAGTTTGAAAATTTAAACGTATCTCCAAGTTTTTCCTAACGGTTGAGACCTGATCCCTTATTTAAGACGGGTTTTTTCCATTTCCTGCAGACTCCTTACACCACCTTTCTTCTCTCCTTGCTCTTCTCTCTTTAACCCTTCTCATTTTCATAATAACCCTGACCTATGTGTGAACTCTCGCTACTAAAAGCCCACAACACGGAATAGAAAAAATACTTCAGAGTTCCTCATGAAAAAATACAAAATGGACAGACATCTCGTGTGCCCTCCTTACCTCGTAAATACATCCGGCTGCAACACAAACTTCCTATACGCTGAAATTTTGGAAAGAAGTGATGCACAGAAGCAGTCAACCATCTTACACTGGGTAAACAAGGTACGCGTCGCCTGCTTTCTCGACGTGCGGTGAGTAGGTAACCTGAATATGAAATTCTTTTTTTAAGTTCAGTGTACTGCCATACCATCAGGCTGACCCAAATAAAACAATACACCCCTGAATTATTTATTTTTAAGTTCAGTGTACTGCCATATCATCAGGCTGACCCAAATATAACAATACACCCCTAAAGTATTAAGTTTTAGTAGTTTGATATGCGCGTAAATACTTACTAATATGCTTACTTGTACTTACCACAACAATAAAGTTGTTCCTGTGTAATTAAAGCATGACACATCTTGTCATCATCATCTTAGAAAATGATGAAACATACCATATGACTGGACACTGATATGACTAAATTGATACTATACTCTACGGGAGTTGGACAACTAAAACAAATATTTTAAATGAAAATACACGATTTCGTGTGAAAGAGGAAAATCCCATACTTTCAATTCTGGATTGAAATAATTCTAGATAAAGCAATTCATCACATTTTACACAACTCACACGTCCAACCAACTATAAACCAACTGCACTATAGTTACATACGGGCCGACCTGTGCCAGTAATGTCACACCGAACACACACACACACACACACCCACACACACACACACACGCACACACACACACACACACGCCCGACTTGTGCCAGTAATGGGACAAAATGGGTCGTCACAGCCAACAGACCGTGCCAAACTAAGTCCTGGCGAATCCTTGCGTACACAAATCCCTCCTGACAGTGGCAACTACGATCTCATAAAATAACAGATCAAATCTCAGAAAAAAAGGGCCAATAATAAACACATTACAATAGTAACCTAAATCATATTGACGGGTCTTGAAACAGAACAGGGAATGACAATAAATGATGTAATTCACGATCATTATATATGTCAGAAGAGAACATGAAAAATGGAGGCGAGTAGGAAAGTTCCTCTTCCACTGCTCTTTTGGTCATAACCAATACATTTTCGCGTCTAAGCCAGCCTCCACCACTTAACGTCTTAACTGCAATATAAATCTTACCTTTTAAACAGATGAATCGGACCTATGTAGTAATGTTCTCAAACAGAACACGAATTAGCGAAGAAACTCGACATCGTGTACGACATGAATAGGCGCCTGAAGTAGCCTGCGCCGGAGCAGGGTATGGAAGCAAACGTGTGGATCAAATATGTTATATCATGTCAATATAAAACGAGGCTGCGATGTAATATACAAATTATCATAAAAATGAGATATTCTATATAAAAGACAATTGGTACAGTTCAATTAGTTTAATTAAATAAAAATATTCCACGTAATTATATGAGTATTCAAATCCCCGAACTCCACCTCCCACCAACGGTACGTGGGGACATCAACCACTTGTCATTCCCTCAGTACATTACGTATTTGGTATGTTCAAAAACAAATAGAAATAACTTACGAGTATGAGCTCAGGGGAAGTAGTCTGCCATAGTGTTTGTTAACATGGAGAGGTATTTGACGTGTAATAAGTGAGATACACATTAAATACCACTGAAAATGGGAACAGAGTCAGTTGACAGGAAGTTAGAAGGCAGAAAGACTCGTGGTATTTAGAAAAGAGTAAATACCTTTCTAGTGTGATGCACTTTAGAATAAATAACTTTAGACTTCCTAGCGGCAGATTACAATTCAGTTATCTTAAAAGTGAGAAGTCGGTTGCAAGCGGTCATTTATAAAAACCTGTATATATATCAGCTTAAATCACTGTCCAGTATCAACATACACTTTGAAGTATTATAAAACATCCGATAACTAAATATCAGCAAGAAGTCACCATAAGAATACAGGAAATTATGTAACAAATACATTCTCACTTCTGTGTCTGGACCGTCGTAATACCTGTGGAAAGAAAGCACTTCGTGTCATATTGTGTTTAACCGTTTTAACAAAGCCAATCAGTGAATGTCTGCTGTTTGTTCACTGTGTACAATTAACTTGAAAGTGTACCACCTGAAAAAAATTATTTATTCATAGCTACAAAAATACTGCGTTCGCTCTGACAGTGCCTGGTATCACGTTCTATTTATTTACTACTAATGGATATTAAAATCAAAAGTTACAGGTCGAGCGAGGAATGAAATAAAATACTTACCTGGACCATATGTTCATACTGCATGATATACACATACCAGTGTCACAAATATTCCACATTTTCATACACTGACAAATTGCATTTCACTCAACAAATTTGTCAATGTGTGTTGCTTTGCTATAGAGAGTGTTCTTATAAAGTAAATAATTTTAGTTTCTATACTCTTCTCAGAGTAATATAGAGATAGGCTACACTTATTAAGTTAGCGTAATGTTCAAATATATATTTTACAAGAGTGTCATGTTTCGGGAGTTGCCGCCACATTATTGGAACGGCAGACAATTACTGCACTAAACAGACGCCAGCTTTATCTCCGTCTGCTACGTCATCCACCAACGCGCTAAAAATATTTCTTAATCAGCTTAAAATTTCGTGATACATCTGGAGTCTTAAGATTCGCAAGATATATATCTCCATTAATTCATTTGCATCAACACATGCGACGCGCCCGGAGGAATTTTTCTCTGGGAGATTTTCCAGTTTTAATTAATGTCTGTCTTTCATGTGGGCTCGACAGACATAGTCGTTGGTGAAGTTTGTCATTAAAGTATGTTAATTACCTACACTCTGAAGCTAAGAATTAGATTTATTGCTTTTTTTTTTTTTAAAGGCAGTAATCTTACTCTCTCTAAGTTCACATTAAGTGTTCGCTAAGACTAAGCATTGTCACGCGCGCTTGTCAATGAGAGCCTGTTTGTGTGCTCGGAGTGCCATTTGTGGCACAGGTCGGCCTCTGTGTGTGTGTGTGTGTGTGTGTGTGTCTGTGTGTGTGTGTGTGTAGTGTATAATGTGATGAATTGCTTCATTCCAAATACAATTCAATTCATGCAGAAAAGTTCCCCAGGTGTGAATGTAATGAATAAATGATTTTTGAAAAGAATCTCTGATACGATAATTGAAAAAAAAATAATATGAAGAATATTAATGACCGAGGCATTAATCAAGGAAAGACCTGTGTAATTAGCAACATTTTTAATTACTGTGCCACACTATAGGCGCTTGAAATTAAGATATTAAAGTTCATGAAATTTATTTGGTTGATATAAACTTGTTATAAGATTTACAATTTTGAAATGAATGATTGAACGAATAATACAATTCCTTCCGATCGTTTCCGTTCTAAAGTGTGAAAAATAATGGATAAACGTCATTATAAAATGAACTGTATGAACGCAAAAAATAATGACATTGATAATGAAATGATAATGACATTGATAATGAAAACAGCAGCATATATGGTCCTAGAATAATCAAGATAAGAGGACCATCTCTCTCTCTCTCTCTCTCTCTCTCTCTCTCTCTCTCTCTCTCTCTCTCTCTCCTGGTGTAGCAGATCCACTTCTGTCATGAATCACAAGTAGATGGGTTATAAGCCAACCTCATGATCTGTAAGTAAACATCATGAATCATAAGATAATATCATGAATATCATTGAGGCCAACCTGACACCAACCTGGGCCCCAAGTGTTAAATTTACTGTACCCTCAATATTTGCCTCCACCTAACCTAACCTAACCATGTACCCTTAACCTATGCTATAACATAAGCGCTTTATCTGATGTATATTTAGAAATATGAAATACCGAATCACGTGAAGAATCGTGCCCCCACCGCTTGGCGTTTTTTTTAAGCCAAGTTAGGTCAAAGTAGAGATATAGCCTAGCCTAACCTAGCCAAACGCATCAGAACCTAACCTAACCTAACCTAACCTAACCTAACCTAACCTGTAAAAACATCGGGGAATCTTCATTGTGATCCTTCCATGACAGCGATGGTCCCCCGTAAAACACACACACACACACACACACACACACACACACACACTAGACGGTAATAAATTTCAAAAAGTTTACTTACTGCGTTGCTGAACTGCTCTGTTGGAATGTATCTTAGTTACTTGAGGAAAGATAAACGTGTCTTGTGGTTCACTTTTTAAAACTTATTTATGTTGAAGAAAGTTTGTTTCCTTCTCATGTATGGATGGGAAGAGGTCAGCAGTGTTGCCAGGCTGGAGTACAGTGGGATACCACGTCTACCTTCCTCAGGTAAACAAACCAGAAAATGGTTCTTTTTTCTAAGAGATAATTTTTGTCTCGTGTCTTTTCATACATTTAAAGTTTGCTGTATCTTTGTTATACTTCCTCTCCATTCACTTTAAGTCTTCTGCGCAGTTGCATTTTAATATCATATATAAATAATAGTGAGCCAGTTGTCGATATTATCTCCAAATAATTAAGTAATTATTGAAACACATGAATTTATTTGAGATGAAACAATTCATACCATTACAGATCAGACTCATACTCGTAAGAGCCCGCTACACTAGTGTTACACACGGGCCGGCCTGTACCAGTAATGGCATACCCAAGAACTGACACAAGTTGAGTGTGTATGTTCAGTGTGCCATTACTGGCTCAAGGCATCTGGGTAACTGTAGTGTCGTGTGCTCTCAGCTGAATGTGTGTGTGTTGTGTAAGATATGATGACTGGCTTCATTCCAATAACTCTGAGTGATCAATATACTTATAGCTGACACATATAAGTAAGATTTCTGAATATGAATATAGATGTTCTTCAGCTTAACAGGCAGTTGAATCAACTTTGGTTACCCACTCGAAGTAAACGTTTTCTTTCATGTATCATTCTTAGAAAATAAAGAATATCAGGGGATACTCTTGATAGCTTACACTTCTTTTACATTTCATTCCTGATGAAGAGATGACTTTACATTTATGTTCATCATATCTTTCGCAGCATAGTAGTATGTAGCTGTTGATTTTCAAAGTAATGATCCTGTCACAATGAAAGATCATTAACTTCTTAACTCCTGCGTGCTTAAGACACACAAGTCTACAAATCAAAATATACTCATTGGGCAGAATATTTAACAAATCCCTAAGTAAGGCTGACCAGGGATGAGTCACACTGCAGAGGTCACCAGTAGAAAAGCATTAAGAAAACTGTGTGAGAGAGTTTCGGAGAGTTTGGAGCTGGAGATAGAAATAAGGCAATGTTTAGAGGAATTAGAGCACATTCCTTTGTTAAGGAGCAGCTGGGGTATGATACGCTTCAAAGAAAAAGATTATTCATGAGTTTTTAGAAAAAGGTGAAATGGGTGAGTAGGGAGTGGAGGCAGCTTAGAGGCCTTGCTTACTTTAAGTGGAACGGTATAGAAGATGGCATAGGTTCAGTGGAAGGTGATGTGGAAGGAGCACTAGGAACGGAATCATCCATGTTGGAGTTACAGGAAAATAAGATATAAAGATGATTTGGCTTTATAAGTTGGAGAGTTGGCCGCTGTAGATATATATCAAGTCAGAAGAAAAGAGGAAAGCTTGAACTTCATAAGTTACCGAAGATGCTTTTCATAAAGAACCAGAAAGACTGAAAGATTGATTTTTAAAAGAGGCTAAATCAGCTCAATATTCCTTTTGTGAAGGTGTGGTTGATCTTACGAAAGACATCTCAACAAAGATGACGTGCAGAGATGAAAACTAAGTGGGTTGTATGGGAAGAAATGTCATAACCAGGTGTGTTCTGTGCCTGGTGTGACAAGTATCAAAGCACGAACACTCACACTACGACTGAAGGCATAAAGATTTGGAAAGGAAGAAGGACTTACAACTCCATCGAATCTGAGATAGCCTCCGCTATCTGGTTAGCACAGCTGGAAGCGTCACGATTAAGAATAACACACTAAAAAATATCCGTCCTGGGGAAAGTCAGTAAATGAGTTATAAAAGATGACCACTAGGCTGTCCTAGTCTGATCGAGTTGAGGCCACTTCCGGTAGCAAAATGCTACTTCCTCTAATAATCGATATCTTTCTGTTCTCTGGCTGGTAAATATCTTTTCGTGGTAGCTTTATATGTCTTTTTTTTTTTAAGTCCACCCAAGTTTCTTCTTCCCTCTACTCTCCAGGTATACGTGTCACCTGCTTCTTTCCCATTCTTTCCATATATCTATCACAATCTACTCTTCTCATTCTTCGGCAACAGTGGTGTTATGTTTTATTCTTTCCTAAGTGTATCATTTTGTGTCTCAGATCTTCGTGTTTCTGCATTAACTGAACATTTTCTCCCCCATCTCTCTTTTACGCTACCAGTTTCCTCTCATCTATAATCATTATAATAAAAAATTCATTGCCACTGAGCATATATTACTCAATTCTGCAGAGAAAGTGTGTGTGCGTGTGTGTGTGTGTGTGTACTCTGGAGTACATCCAACGAAATTTTATCAGAAGGCAGGGCTAACGCGCAGTGCTCACTGCAGAGACCGAGAGTAGGTATGTACCAGCCATGATAATGCCAGCACTCACAGACACCGCCAGTAAGAGGGTAAACTGTGAATAATTCACCAATGCGGCACAGGTGTCGGTGGCGCCGCCCTGGTGGCGAAGGACGTCCCTAATGACATTCCAGCTATAGATCTGCTAGCTGGTGGATCCCTCCCCAGGCACCGTGTCCACTGCCTCTGGACTATCAGTGTTGGACTCATTTTATAAGATGTGGAACACGTAAACCTTATAAAACACAAGTATATATATATTTTTTACTTGATCGCCGTTTCCCGCGTCAGCGAGGTAGCACCACGTGTGGAACACGTAAACCTTATAAAACACTAGCATATATATATATTTTATTTGATCGCCGTTTCCCGCGTCAGCGAGGTAGCACCACGTGTGGAACACGTAAACCTCATAAAACACAAGTATAGATATATATTTGACTTGATCGCCGTTTCCCGCGTCAGCGAGGTAGCACCAGGAAACAGACGAAGATCCATCCACTCATATACACACATATATACATACACGCCCATACATGTACACATACCTATCAACATACACACACGCATACACAGTCATATACATATATGCACATGTACCTACTCATCCTCGCTTGCCTTCATTCATTCTCGACGCCACCCCGCACCACAGGAAAAAGCAACGCCGTATAATACTACAAAATCGATCTTGAAACAATACTGTTAACCATCACAGTTCATAAAAAGATAAAATTCATTACCTATGAGGAACATTGTTGATCAGATATTCACTATCTTAAACGAACGAGAGATCCTTTAACTAGACTTTCACCGTAATGATAAAGAGGAAAAGTAGAAATGAATTTCACTAGTCTTGGTTCTTAAGTTATTTCCTTGATGGGACGCAAATAGCGTATTCACAATTCTCTCTCACACACACACACACTCTATGGTAATAAATGATACAAGCTTACGAAAAATATTTATTACACTTGTAAAAACAATTGCATTCGTGTAAAATAAACTAATCAAACCATTTTTCGTCAGTTGTGCGACTTTACATACATCCAAGACATTATGATTCATCTCTTAATTATATATAATATGCAAGTATGTGACCCTGATATTAAAATATGAAAACAGAAAACAAGTCAGTTAACGTCTACTGGTATACAAATCCTGTTGCAAGTGTTTTTTATTCACCATCTAGTGCAGTAAAGGATATATTTCCCTTTGTTCTAACTCCCATCTGTTTTCTAGTGGAATAACAACGTCTCATTAAACGTGATGGTTTAATTCGATGAACTGATAAAAAATTTCCCCGACTCACTATCATAATTCAAACAGTAAAATTTTGTTGCCAAATCAACATACGACATTTTCATTCGAGGTTCTGCCTTTTGGTTCCTATTCAAGAGCTATTGATTTTGAATGATAGAAAGAATACTTCTACGATAAATGCGGTCAGCAGAGGGATGGAATTTGCATAAAACTTTTGACTCGTATGGTCGGTTATGAATCAGAGAATTGCTGTCCAGTGCCTCACGGTTGAAGAAGATAGCTTGTTGTCCTTCGACCTTTGATCGTGGCAATGATACTAACTTATCAAAGCTAACTAAGGCGTGAAGACTTGTCATTTTGGGAGGAATAAACAGCTGGTTCACGTTGTAGCGGGACTCTTAAAGTTCTTGTTGAAGACACGTACCTAACTCGCGAGCAGATGTCTGGAGGTCAACGGTGGTTAGTGAGTTACGTTCAGTCCCAGGCAATCACAGCTTCAGAACGAAGTGGTAGTAGGGCTTACGATCATGGCTACTGGGGAGTATGTACATGACTGGGCAATGTGTACTATTAACTGTGCTTCTGTGTCACACAGGGACATGACATGGGTTGTGCTCCCTGTCTGTCAAGTTCAACAACAGTGGTTATGAATTTCACAGACCCACATCCGGGACTATGGACGGCAGGTATTTTCTGGTCTCAAGATATGATATCAAAGTTTCCCATCGGTCGTTATAATTCAAGGGAGCGTTGCCATCACAAAATCTCTCATTCTTTTCTTCTTTCTTTAGTTATTGCTTAGGACTGTCGTCTGTTCCTCTCCATCCCGCTTCTCCCATCGTCTGAATCTCATATCAAGCTCGTATTCTTCCTTAAGATGTCGTCTTGGGTTCGTATCATCCACCTTCCTCTCCTTATTCTGTAATTTACCTTTGGTATATCTGTCTCACCTCCATCTATCAGCTGGTCTTCCTCGTCTCTGCTCCTGAGGTCATCTCTGCTTTCCCTTATTCATCTTCTTCCCTCTATACTTCTACTTCGTCTATAACTGGTCTTCAAAATCAGATTATTATTCCACCATACCTCATATCTGTCTAAGACTGGTTGATCATTTCCATTTCTCGTATCTCAATATCCTTCCCTCTTCTTCTCCTCCTCCTCCTCTTCTTCTTCCTCCTTCTCCCGCTCCATTCCTGAGGCTGGTCCATCCCTCTTACTTCTTCTTCTTCTCCTTCTCTTCCTCCTCCTGCTTCCGTAGAATGCTGCGCTGCTCCATGGGGAAGCTGATGCAGCGCCAGGCCAGCCGGATGAACACCCAGAACACCATACACAGCAGGAAATAAGGCACGGCGCTCAGCACCATCCGCATGATCTGCAACACAACACAAACCTCGTCACTTGCAGCACCCAT